>VYZP01047750.1:1448-40591 GCA_013400635.1 Hypocryptadius cinnamomeus | reverse complement strand
TCTTTATATATCAGATAAATATATAAATATATATATATAAATATTTATATATAAATAAAGTGAAGGCTCCTCAATAAATATCCACTTTGTTCCTCTTAACTCCATCTAGCCTCTGTTCCAGCTCCTTAAGGCATCACACTAGTTTGATGATTGTACTAGTTGGTTCACAAATATAGGAAATAACATTTTCTATTCACCATCCCGGACTGAATTAAACTACCTGAAAATACCCATTTAATTTACCTTATAGCAGCCTTCCAGTACCTAAAAGGGGCTCACAAGAAGGCTGGACAGGGACTTTTCACACCAGCAGATGACACTTCCCCAGAACAACCACATGGTATTACCTGTCCAGCACCTTCCACACCTATGCACTTTTTTTCAGGTTTTTTTTTTCTTCCTACAAGTGAAAATTAAACTGATCTGTAATTACCAGGTCCCCTTTTTTTCTATTAGAAAGGAACTGAGCGAGTTTTACAGCAGTCAGGTTCCTCACCTATCCACCCAAATTTATCAGAAAGCACCACAAATTATTCTGAAACCACTTCAAAGCTCTTTATTGAAATTCCTGCCACCCAGGCAGCCTGATTTCCCAAGAGCCCTCTTGAATGTAATTTTTCCCCTCTATTCTAAGCCAAGCCCTCACTATTTGTCATTATCACCAGCACTGCTACTCAGCACTTCTTTCTCTTGAACTTTCTAACAATGACAACTATGAAAAATAACCCTTTTGGCCTTCTTGACATTTTTTGATAGTTCTTTTTGTCCCCAAGATAATCCCACATGGACATTAACAGCCTGAGGAGGACCAAGGGAAATGCTGACCTCGTTTGTTGTGATTACCAGGACCACTGAAAGGAAGGGTTGTCACAGTCAGAACAAGTATTTCTTACATTAATGGATCAGGATGAAGCAAAATGCATTTTTCCTGCAAGTTTAGAGAATAAAGCAAGCCCAGGGTTACAAAGGGGAAGTGGTTTTATTCACTGAGTAGTGGCACCTTTAGGTCAGTGTCACAAAAAGCTCATTTCCAACAGTCCAACACTCCATCTATCATGAAATGTTATATGGCAAATTTATAACTCCAGCTCCAGGGAGGGAGAAAACCCCCCTAACAAACCTGCAGCAGTTCAAAAGCAAAGCCAAGTGAAATGCAAGAGCTGCCAAAGAGGTCATAATTCAAATTCAGCTCAGTTAGAAACATCCCAGTGTTTTTACAGTGTTAGGTTCAAGTCCTGACTGTGGAGAGCAAGGTGAGTGAAGCATCTCACCCTCCTCAATCCTCTTTTATGATGGACACAGCCTCCAGCAGAATTCTCCTCCTCAATTTTCCCTATGCTTCTGGTATACTTAATAAATAAATCAGCACCATACATCGACTTCTACATTAAATGACATTTCCTGATTATTAATTTGTTAAAATGACTACAGTTTTCTATAACTGCACATCACATGATGCCTATTCTTCACTATAGGATGCATAGTATCACAGAACTTATATATCTACACACAATTTGTACCTCTAGCTTATAGTTCCCACTACTGTGAAAGACTAAGGAAAAAAGCAGCAACCTCTCTTAGGATTTCAAAAGGAACAGTAACCCCCAGGAAAGCACACAAAAATCTTCTGTGTCACTGGCTATTTAAAGAACAGCTTCAGTATTTCCTAGTGTTGCATAATAGATTCTGATTATTTTGACACTTTTCAGTATTTTTAAATCTTTTTAAGCTGGAGCCATGGGGAGGCAGCACGAATTAGCTGCACGTTATTTTATTCCTGTCAGCTAATTCCTAAATCCTCCAAAGCTCAGTTATTTAGTCCTGTTCCTCACCAGAACTGCAGCAGCTGTTTTGGGAGGCCATGCAGTGTTCTGAGTCCAAAATCTGGTCCTGGATGAAATAATGAAGGGCTGCTCATCAGGCACCCCTCAGATGCTTTGATCAGCGCTGCCAAGGAAGCAGTGAGGAGCAGAAAAAAGGGATGGAAATGACCTTGATGTGAAGAAAAAATGTCTGCAGGCTCCCAACTTCAACAGCAGGTTTTTCAGGTAGCATTAACAAAATTATAAACTCGCAGAAATTGCCTTTCAGAAAGCATCGTTCCAGCTGAACATTCCTGACTACAAAGCACATTAATTCAGTCAGCACAGTTATTTAACTGGTGAGTCTACATTTAATAGGTGTTTATATTCATTAATATTTATCTCATCTTCCACAAATGAAATTAGTAACAGCATGCCAGAGATTTTCTCCACATGGCTCCTGCAAATGCATTAAACCCAGCTATCTCCAGAGGCAACTGTGGGCAGAGCTTGGCCCTGTGTGTTTCTGTGGCAGCTGTGCTAAAATTATGCTCCTCCCATTAAAAGAATCCTTTCTTTGCTGGATCTGGCTTAGTTATACAATATTAACAGTGAAAATAGGAGCTGAGAATTCACGGCTTCATATGCTTTCAGTTTAAATTCTATTTAGAGAATTCTCAGGATTTTTACAAGACATCTTAAACATCCAAATCAAGATCTCACCTTCCCTAATTGCTTTTAAAATCCTTTACTATGAATATGACAGGGTACCTTTTATTTAAACTCTTTCCTTGAAAAGAAGCATGGGAGGTTAGAGATGAGTGAGCTTTAAAGTACTCAGAGAAGGAATGGTTTGGGTTGGGAGGGATCTTCAACAGCATCTAATCCAACCCCCTGCCATGGGGAGGACACCTTCCACTACCCCAGGTTGCTCCAGTCCCCATCCAGCCTGGCCTTGGACACTTCCAGGGATGGGGCAGCCACAGCTTCTCTGTGCCAGGGCCTCTTCACAGGGAACAAAGTTCTGGAAGGCCACAATGAAGTCTCTTCCCCAGGCTATTTCTGGGATGCTCCCTCTGGGACAACACCCTGTGGCACCTTGAGCTGCTCAGCCNACTTTATTCTTTAGCTCTGTCTAGTCTCTGCTCTAGGTCAGCCTTCACAAGGCATCCTGGCCATTGTTGTTTTGCCACTTGGAGTGAAGTGATGCTGTGTGAAAGGATGGGACTCACTCAGTCCTTCTCCTCAGAGCCCTGCTGCTGTAATTGCTGTCAAATTAGTTCTGTTCATGCTGCAGGAAAAAAATCTATTGAAGGCTTTTCTTTCCCAGAACCACCCTGGATGTCTTTTTTTCTATACATACAAATAAAAATAACGGTGAGGAAAATTGAATAGATGACAAACAAGGAGGCTGCATTTCAAGGGGTAACATCAAGGAGCTGAGGACTTCATCTCCAATTCCCTTCAAATTGCTGAAGTAAACAAATAAAATTCTCAGGACTGAAAGTTTTAAATCTATCTCTCTCCAAGTAGAGGGTAATATTAAAAAATCCAAGAGTACACTGTGATTGCTGTTCCAGAGAAAACTGGCACCAAACAGGCCTCTTGTACCAACTGTTCCCAGAAATGTTTTTATACTGTTCGCTTTGCCACTTGGGCAAGTAGAAAGTGTTGTCCAAATTTGCTTCTTGCTTTTTCAGGTAGATTGGGATCTTTCTGAGCAGTTAATATTTTTTAAAAATATATATATATAAATATGTGATTTAATACTAGTTTTTGCACCAAAAAATACCTGGTCACTGGAACTGAAGGTTGGTAAATACTAACAGCAAAATGTAGGGGAAAAAAAACCACAAAAACAACCAACAAGAGCATTCAGCTTTGGCCATCCAGCTGTCCATGGGTGTATGAAAAGTCACTGCACAGAAGGCATGCAGGGATTTCCTCAGGAAAGTAGGTGAAAATGCCTAAAACTGTACAGCTTAAAATAAATGTGAATGAAAAAAAAAAAAAAAAGAGAGTATATTAATTCATGAAGTTATAAGCAGAACAGAAAACACATAAGAAATTTGAATATCATTACTTCTATAAGCTACATGGGAAAGTGCCTTGTGCAATGATCAGGTGAGAGGTTTAAATTAAGCACGAGGAAGTAGTTTTTAGAATAACACATAATTTAACAGAACTCAAGGCTATAAAAATACAGAAGGGAGTCTACAAGAAAGAGGGGGAGGTACTTTTTGCAAGGGCATGTAGTGACAGGACAAGGGGATAGAAGTTTAAAGTGGCAGAGAGCAGGTTTAGACACGATATTGGGAAGAAATTCTTCCCTGTGAGGCTGGTGAGGCCCTGGCACAGGCTGCCCAGAGAAGCTGTGGCTGCCTCTGGATCTCTGGAAGTGTCCAAGGCCAGGCTGGACAGGGCTTGGAGAAATCTGGGATAGTGGAAGGTGTCTCAGAGTGGAACTAGAGGGTATTTAAGACCCAACCCAAATAAATTCTTGGATTCTATGATTCCATGAAATACAAATATGGTTAAAATATAATCAAATTAATGAGGGAATCATCCACAATGCTTTTCTTCAGCTCTGCAGTGAACACCAAGGCTATCAAAACATAACAAGCAAGCTGGCTCCTGATGGGTTATTAGAGAAAAATGTGACCAGGGCATCTGAACATATCTGTCACGGAGCTCTAGCTCTGCTCGCTGCAGAACTGCGCCTGGCACAGCTGGTGACTGCATGGAATCATCATTTTTTAATTACAGAAAACAAAGCTTCCAAAGGAACACAACAAACTAGAGCAAAGCCTGGAATCAGAGCCCAAACACTGGGAGGTGAAGTCATGTGAAGCTGACATGGGGGATTTCCATCTGGCACTATTTAGGTGGCTGTGGTTGTCTCTGCCTGTTCTGCTGCTGTGAGCACAGGGGCTGCAGAATGCACCAAGGGTGCTCCAAACACACCCCAGTGCAAGCAAAGGTAAGAGATAACTGCTGAAAAAATAGAAATCCATACATCTGAGAGCATAAATTCTCTTTATCCTTCTGCTTTTATTAACAGAGACTCATTTTTGGGGCTGCCTGCATTCAGTGCAGCATCACTGCTCCATTCCTTGCAGTGGGAGAGGTGCTGGTGGAACCCAGAGCAGCAGAGGCATTCCTGGGATTGGGAATGTACAAAGCCTCCTGCTCACACCCAGGATAAAATAGTGGGTACAAATCCAGCAGCAAACAGCTGAAACCATTCTTGGATTATTTCAGCTGACTTGTTACAAATTATAGTATTGTCTGTTTTCAGCAGAATTGGGAATTCATCAGCACTCTGAACCTCTGGGTATCTGCAGCATGGAATTACACAAAACTGCTGTGATACATTGGAATTTAGTAAATTATATTGTAATTTAGCTAATCTCGAGAGAGATACCAGCACAATACAGGATTAAACTCCATATAAATTCTGGGAACAATTTCTGTCTTTGTGGCACTTTATACAAAACCCTTCCAGCTAAATTGACCCAAACCACCTGGGATGGCTGAAATCAAAGGCTGCAATTTCTCCCCAGCTTGGCCCAACCTGAAATATTCTGCATAGACTTGGAAACTTTTAAGGAAAAAAAAAAAAAATTGAACTGAAGTAACAACTCACACTTTTACTACTGAGAATCCCACCAGCATGCTAATTCCTGTTCTGGAGGGGGAAGAAAATATACTGAAACACACCAGGAATTGATCTCTGGTTTCCACAAAGGGGTAGTATAAATTTACTAGAGGGTTGTTGTGGTCAAATCTATTGAAACCTACACAGACTAGGTTCTCCTAGAGGTGGGGAATAATCATTTTACCAGTGTTTTGTCCAGATCCAACAGAAGAAAGTCAGTAAGAGGTGGGGTCAAAGAGTGCAGAGGCCCCACATCCAACCCTGGCTCCTGCTAGAGCACTCCTTGTACAACCCTATTGCCCACCCTGATCTTCACATCCCATCTGTGCCAGTTGTGAAGCTCTCTGGAGTGGAGAGGATCATGTCAGGGTACATTCAACCTCACATTCTTACCTGAAGAATAATTCTTAACAGAGGAGCCCAGGACTTGGCATCTTCTAGCACAGCTGACAGAGCAGCATTTCTCCACAGGTTTGTCTGATACAGGGAAAATAACAAAGAGCAGAGGCAACAAGCAGTCTGTGATGCTTTCAATATCTCTTTTCAGGATCACAGGCTGGCATCTTTTCTCCAGCAAGCAGGAGATTCTGGTTTGCAATATGACCAGCCCTGATTTCCGTGGATTTCTTTGTACTGCCTGTCTACTCTTGTTCCTACCAAAATACGCAGCTAAAGTGTGCCAAGCAGACTGTGGTTTCAGGGATTTTCTGTAGATTTGGCTTCCACAAGCCTAAGCAAAATCTTACACAATGCTCCATAAAACAAAACAGAACAAAAAGTAGTATCTTAAACAAAAAAAACCCGTAGCATTTTCTCTGCGCACAACCCTGGCAAACTCACACTTGTCTTGGAAGCCACCTTCATTCACCAATCCAATCAAAAATGGTTTTTCTGGATTTGGGACACACCTTTTAACATTTAACCTAATTGTGGCAGGACAGCAGCAGCTCAGACAAGGTGTTTGGTTGCACTTCTGATTTCTAACTGCAGTGAGTCCCTCATGTAGCAGTGGGTAAACAACCAGCACCCAAAGCTGCTTGCACAAGAGGGATGTGCATGGTTGGGAGACAGCTCGCTCATATGTTTTAACAAGTGCTCTCAAAAAGAATGTTCCAGGCAGGGTTACATTTCTGCCTGAGCCTCCCAGAGCATCAGCTTCACCCTGAACACTTGATAATCCTAATTTGGGACTCAGCAGAGGTAAACAGCATTTGCCTTTGCAAGCAGGTGCTAAGCAAGCAATACACTACTGATTTCACAATTAAAAAGCAAAGTTCAGCACATTTTGTTTACAGTTACTAAAAATAATAGCCTGGGGGGAGTGAAGAGCTTTTGAGAGTAACTTATTTCCTATGTTCCATGACCTCAAACAAGCCTATGACATCCCTGCTTTGGAAATACAGATGATCCTCATGCAAATTCCATGCAAATCTTAATCACACTACCAGTGAAGAAATGAAATCAGAAAATCCAGCATCCTCTAAACCAGCAGTCTGAATAGAACACATAGCCTGCAGTGGCTGTACTTTGTATCACCACTGACAAGTCAGGAGAACAAAAATATCTGGTATAACTGCCCCAGGGTGACTCTCCTCCCTGCAAAACCAACAAAAAATTAAAAAACTGTTTTTAAAGTCACAGAATTTCCTCAGTTGGATGGGACCTACAAAGATCATAAAGTTTATAATGGATCTGTTTAGGGATCTGTTTTTCAGGTCAGCTTCTCTCTGAAAACTGATCCTCACTCCATTACTGACAGCTTCTACCCAGAGAAAGAAAAAAAAAAGGTTAACTACAGATGAATTGATTTCAAATAGAAATGAATAGCCCATATGAGGAAAAAATGAAGGAATTCAGTGTTTGGCTAAAATGAATGTGAATACAAATCCAAAATTGCTCTGTTTTAAATAATATTCAACCAGCTCTGAGACTGAAAGTAACAATCATGCCAGAAACAAAGAAAGTTGTTTTTCTTTTACACGTGTAACTCCATCATTTTATAATGTGGAAAGCAGCAGCAAGTCAGCTCCAGTGTCACTTTCTATGGATGGTACTCAAAAAACCCCAGAAACAACCCCTAAGGAGAAGAGCTGCCTGCATTACTGATTCGTATCAGCAGGACAGTTCAGTATTTAAAAAACAACTGTGAACACCACCATGCAGTGTTATGCCATGATGTGGAGGCTGAGAGTGGCCAACCCTTGGAGCAGACCAGGATCTGACAATCTGCAGAACAGGCTGGAGCTCAGTATCAGCTCAGACAAGAACTGCAGTCTTCCTTCTGTCCTCCAGCACTTCCTCTGGCATGTGCCTCCTGCTGTCCTTCCCAGCTGGGACACAGGAGCTCTCTCTTTTCTTCCTTTGCACCATCTTCTCACCTTCATCAAGGAAACTTTTCCTCAGTTTCTTCACCTTCACCTCTCCTCAGAACAGTCACCCCTGCACTGTGGACATTCTGGTGTGGGACAGGGACGATCAGTTCCCTGGGAGGAACTTGCTGCTGCCTCACTCTCCACTGCAGCAGCAGGTTTGCAGGAACAGGCAGAGCTCACAGAAGCTCATGATGTGCTCCCACGGATTTCTTGTCATCTCCTGGAGGGGCCAGGGGTCACAACACCAAACTGACAGCTTGCTGTTGTAGAGAAAGCCCAAAGCTCCACTCAGGCAAAACCACACTGCCAGGTAAACTTTATTTATAAACATACAAACTCCTGAATGAATGACTGTGCTGAAAGCACCAGGACCACAGGCCCCAAAGACAGATCAACACCTCTTTGACAAGTATTACAAGGACAACTGTTGCAAACATCATCCATGCTTCTCTCCCTCTCCTTTGAAGGGAAAACACAGCAGAGTGTGAATTCCTCATGGCAAAGTTCTGCATGATCTGGTATCCTCCAACAGGAGACAAGTTGCTGGCTGCACTGAAGTTTGGCTGTGCAGTGTTCAGAGCTCCTGGTCCAGCACAGTTCAATTGTCACAGTGTTCAGCTGATATGATTTAATGAGGACCATGATTTAATTCCTGCCAGAGAAGCTGACTATCTCCTCCAGACTGTAGGAGGAGTACTTTACAAGGGACATGTAAAAACTTCCCTCCAATATGACACCCTAAAGGAAACAGTCTCAATATCCTATGCTAAAATTATGTTCTTTGCTATTGCTTTTTCGCATGTCCTTCCCATTACCTCCCAAAGATGAATTCCTATCAGGAAGATCCCTTATCTACTTCCCACTCCATCCTGAAACTGCCCCAGCACAGTGGAGTTGGACTGTCCCCCACCCTGCCACAGCAGCTGATGATTCCTGAACTGAATCCTGGCCTTTAGAAGCTGTAACCACCTCTGGCTGATCAGATCAGCTTACACCACTGGCGTGAAGTCAGTTTTTCTTTGCCTCTTTTTCTTCAAGAGGCCAGGAAACCTGAATGTGATATGGTTGCAGTTCTTCTGGAGTGACATAGTCTGGAGCATTGCCCATCAGGTCTCGTCCCCTGAAGGATTTTGGAAAGGCAATGACGTCCCGGATACTTGGAGCGTCAACAATGAGAGAGATCAGCCTGTCAAGTCCTACAAGCAGAAAACAAATCAGTGAAACACTTGAGTTATGGCTCTGTATTAGCTCCCCTGAGTCAGAAAAATCAGAAAGATTGAGGAGGTAATATCACTGAGCTTGAAGAAAAAGAGTGAAGCAAGTAAGGGAGGAAAAAAAATTAATCTCAGCTGGTAGCAGAGAAACAGATTTGCCTCGAGAGCAGAAATGTCTCCCAAAATAAAGCTTTTCAATATTGCAGGAAGTTCTGTAACACACTAAGAGCTGCAGGACACAGACAGCAAACAGCATAACAAAACTTGGGCAGCTGAATGGCAGAACACTGGCAGGGCTCTGCTTTACAGCTCAGAGCTCTGCATCAACCAGTTTGGAAGGATTACAACTACTAAGAATTCAAAAGGAACAAAAGCCTCTGGGTGACTGAATGGAGGAAAGTCAAACTGCAAGACCACAGGTTAAAAAAAATACCTTTGTTTTTTGTAGGCTTTTTTATTTTGGTGAGTGTAGGGAAGGTGTTGTTGGTTGGTTGGGTTTTTTCCCTCTTTCTTTAAACCATGAAGTTGCATTGTTCTAGTGAAAAAACCAAACCCTGACATTTTCTAAATTAATGAGCAAAACAGGTGAGGAGGGAAGGGAAGTGAGATGGCAGCAGAGGGGAAGGGTGTGGAACACAATATGCCATTGCTGTCCCATGCCTCCAGGCAGGCAGCACAGGGATCCTGCTCTGGCTGCACAGGAATGGGAACAAAGCTGACCCAACCTCATTGAATACAGGATTTGCAGATCAGCAGGTAAGGACCATCCTTAGAGCCACCAATGGCCTTGCTTAAGACCTAAACCCCACTGTGACTCTGGGGAGGATTACCTCCACTTTCTGCTTTTGGTGACCACACCTCTGTTTCCTTCCACAAAGCTGCTGCAGAGATGGAAGCAGCAAGGCTTTTCCTAACAACCATGAGCCTTGTCCCCTGCGTCTGGTATGCAAAAAAACCAAACCCAAAACAAAACACAACAACAAAAAAACCCCACAAACAAACAAAAAATCCCCAAACAAACCCCAGAAAAACCACTAAAGACCTGCATCTGTAGAACTACAGATCACTTACCTAAAGCAATTCCTCCATGAGGTGGAGCTCCAAATTCCAAAGCCTCAATTAGATGGGAAAGCACCTCGGAGTCCTCCTGCAAAATCACATTAAGAGGTGTCACTGGACAAGCAATGATCTTCCTATTAGCAACACGAGAAGAAGGTACAATGAAATCATCCATTGCTCAGGGCTAGGAGTTATGTCTTTATCTGAGAAAAGCATGAGTGTTTCTTTCAGAATATGCAATTAATATTTCAATTAATCAGTGCTTTTAAATCTTCAAGGGAGCGTTAGAGGCATCTGTAGGTGTTACCTTCAGCACTTTCTCCAGCACAAAACGCTGCTGTTCTGCACTGTGAATTCTGATGGAGCCACCTCCAACCTCATTGCCATTCAGCACAAGGTCATAGTGCTGGCTACGGACCTGCAGAGAGACAGGGACAGGCACCTCTGTGAGGCTGGACCACAGCTGCACCTAAAACCAACCTGCACAGAGATGCCAAAGGCACTGGGAATGAAGCCCTGGAACTCTGTAAAACTGCTCTCTCAGGGATACATTGCAATTCAGGTATCAGTCCTGGTGGAGGCATGGAGTGCCTCTGACTGATGTGGGAGAAGAACAAATCCTTTTGAAAGGTTTATCAAACCTGAAGCAAATGAGATAAGTCAGAATATAAGACTTCTGTTTCCTGTCAGCTCCTTTTGCTGGGGCACACGTGAATACTTGCTGTTCGCAGTGATCAGGAAGCCATCTCTTCCAGACACGTACAAGATCACAGAATCACACAAAGGTTTGGGTTGGGAGGGACCTTAAAGAGCCTCTAGTTCCAACCCTCTGCCATGGGCAGGGACACCTTCCTCTATCCCAGGTTGCCCCAAACCCTGTCCAGCCTGGCCTTGAACACTGCCAGGGATGGGTCAGCCGCTGCTGCTCTTGGCAATCTCTGCCTCACAGGGAAGATTTTTATCCTAATACCAATCTAAGTCTACCCTCTTTCAGTTTAAAACAATTTCCCCTTGTCCTATCACTGCTTGCCCTGCAAAATATCCCTCTCCACCTCTCTCGTAGCCTCTTTAGGTACTGGAAAGGACTCTAATGTTGCTCCTGAGCCTTCTCTTCTCCAGGAGGCACAACCTCAGCTGCTTCAGCCTTTCCTCATAGCAGAAGTGCCCCAACCCTTTGATCATCTTAGCAGCCTCCTCTGGACTCATTCAAACATATCTACATTTTCCTCATGCAGTCAGTCCCATGAAACAACTCTTTTTACACTAAACCCAGCTGCTGCTTGCCTGGTTTTCCATGGGAGCAGCTGTAAAAGAGCCAGCATGGCAGGCATGAAGTCGGTTACCTTTGTGGGATCAGAATACAGGAGGCTGGCATCTGAAGGATGAGGGGCAGTGAAGGGGTGATGAGCAGATTCCAGCTCAGTGGGATTCTCAGCCTTGGGGAGGAAAAGGGGGAAATCCACCACCCAGAGGAAGTGAAAGGCTGTGGGATCACGGAGTGCCAGCCCAGCTGCCTCCAGGAGGTTGGCACTCAACAACCGCAAGGCTCCTAAGGCAGAGCACTGCAACAGAGAAGGGAGAGATCAGACAGGGCGATTTCACCATCAGGGAACTCACTCAAACACCCACCAGGCAATGAGTGTTCCATGAAGGAAGTACCACACACATCATTAGCTGGAATGCATTTTTGCCTTGAACACTTTAGCCTCACATCCTTAAATGTATCACCTTCCTGCTGAGGCAGCAGCAGCACCAGGGCTTGCCAGAGACCAAGTAAGGAGCTTGGAAGTCCATGTTTTTCCAGTTATTACATCTTCAGAATTTTCTTAGACTAACCTCCAGCTCCACACATGTGGATTAACTGGGGGACCACATGTAAGATCCACACTTCGCAGACAGAGAAATGAAGGCACAGAAGAGAATACAACAAAATTGGCTATTGAGCAAAGCATGACACCTTATAATAAAACAATGCTTTGTTTTATTTTTTATTTCTCTCTATTCTTGCCAGCAACATCTGATGGTAAGAATAGAGAGAAGAGTAGAAACAGAATCTCCCACCATTGCTGCTAATAAGTCATGCACTTATGGGAGACACAATTACCTAGTTGACCTCATTTTCCAATCTGTTTGATGCTTTTAAAATGAAGCTAAAAGAAAAGAAGGCACTGATTTGTTGCAAGGTTTTTTATATTTCAGCCTTCATTTCAGTTACAAGTCCTGCCCAGAATTTGACTGGGGGCCATAAAAATAACAGGCACATTTCATGCTTTATCTGCTGTTGCTATAGCTGCCATCCCAGAGAAAGAGAAAATTAGATGATGACCTATTTTAATAATAAGAAGAATCAGACTAAGGTCAGATAACATCAAAACCATCATCAGCAACATTCAACTCACAGAGCTACCCAAGAAAAGCCTCCTACCACTTGCTTGTGTTCTCCAGCTGCCAGCAGCACCACATCACCCTCCTGCATGTCCAGTGCTTGGATGAGCTCTGACTGCTCCTTCTCACCGAGGAACTTGGTAAGCAGAGACTTCAAGCTTCCATCAGGTCTGTGGATAATTTCCAGGATTTCCTGGAGAAAGGTAAAGGTATGTTCAGTGCAGTGCTGCCCTCTCTCGACTTGAAGCACTACATGCTCAAGCTCTGACTCTCAGCTATTAAAAACTGCTCTCCTACCTCCCTCTGCCTTTATCACTCTTTGTCACTCACCCTTCCCAAAGCCTCAGAAGAGTTTCTGTCTCACCTGGTTAAATTGGGATTTTGCAGACTCCTTCAATGACTCCAAGTCTTTATTTGTAAGATACCTCTGGGGAAAGAGCAAGAGAAGACACAGCAAAGATCAGCTTGGAAAACCTGACTAGGTATCAAATCTACTGACTAAGCCGGTTCCAAACTTCTCAATTATTTGGTTTCTAGTCCAAGTTCTTATGAAGGCTGTGGAACAGGGCAGGGTCCTTAGCACTGGGCTGGGTGTCTGCTCTGAGAGCTCCTTTCAGGAAGAGACCCCTCCATATCTACATTTTTCTTCCCCCTCTCACAGATAAATGTGTCTGGTCAGCAGGGTCAGATCCCTGCCTCCAGCCTGCAGAAACAAGGTTACACCACCACACTGTGCATGGGGAATGCAGAGCTCAAACTGGAGGAAGAACAGAGAAAAAACAACTGGGCTGACTCTTGCATGCAAAGCCATGCAGCAAATGAGGACCTGCATCAAGATCTTGATTTTTTTTCAGCTACTCCAGTGTTTAGGGTGGTTCTAGATGCCACTTTTGTGTTGCTCAAACAAACATCTCTGGGCCCTCTCGTGGGAAGCCACTAACCTGCACTTTGTGCCAAAACGAAAGGAATCCCAAGGGAAACCACGGCCAAGAAGCCCTGCTCCCCAGATAAAACTCAATATTTAGAGGATTTGTTTTTTCCATACTGTCCAAGCTACAAAGATGCCTACAGCCAGAATTAAATATGTTTCCTTGCCAAAATGCAGGGCTGTGTCAAAAGTCTTCCACATCTATTGTCAGCCTTGGATTTGGTCCATGACATTGTCATGACAAGACATGAATTGTACCCAAAAATGCAGCTAAAGCAAACAGGAGGAGGACATGGAACCACCTGACCCTTCTCTGCCTATCCCAGAGCTGTGCCGTGCCCAGCCCCTAAACCAGGACAAATCTCCTGTCACAAGGCACAATTTATTACTGAGATGCACATCAAAAAGGTGATAGAAAGCAAGGTGAAACCCCGAGAGGGTTCCCTCTCCTCATGGGATCTTGCAGCTCTGTTGTTTTCCTCCTCTTCCTAAGGATAAAATACTCCTCCTGTTGCCTCATCATTCTAACACCATTCAGCCCCACCTAACATGGATTACAACCAATCCCAAGCTCCCTTAAGAACACCAATAAAAGCAAGGAACATTTCCATACCAACAAAGGAATTCAAATTAGCATTTTATTTATTCCACATAAACCATAAACAGGATGTAAGAGCATCACTTACCACTCCCTGAGGGATACAAATGGCTCTGATGGAGCCATGTGGGTAGTTGAGGGCATTCTGCACAAAATGAATGTTTGATCCTCGTAAAACATCGCTGATATCCACGATCTGACAAAGGAGAGAGCACAGGAAAAAGCACTGCTGGTAGGAATACAAAGCAAAAATTCCTGCACCTGTGCCTTAACACCTTCCACACTATTCCCTTTTAGAAGCTTTTGCTCCTAAACCAGTGAAGATGCATTGCTCCCTAGCACTACATCACCTCTAAAATAAAGTTTTATTAGAACATATATTTTTCACAGTCAACTGATTAAATTCTCTCTTCTTCAGCAGACTGCACAAAGCAGCAACAATGGGACAGGCACCTTGGGTAAATTACAGCACTCAAAACTCCAGTCAACCATGTATCCATGATCCAAAGGTTATCAAAACACTGACTGAAAGGAAAAGCTGCAAGCTTCCAATGGGCAAACCCTCACCTTCATTCCAAAGCGAGTGTCTGGTTTATCAGTCCCATACTCAGCCAGTGCCTCCTCATATGTCATGGAAGGGAAAGGAGTCGTAATGGAGCCTCTTTCCTCAGGCCAGGAATGTTGCAGGAGGCCCTCTATGAGCCTCTGGATCCCAGCTTGATCTACAAACGACATCTCTATATCTATCTTAAAACAGAGAAGAGAGGGGGAATTCCACATTAGCTACAGGTTGTGCTTTCACAGTTCTACTTGTGAGTACAAAGCCAGCAAAACAAGAAACAACACACTAAATGACATCACAGCATGACTGCATCAGGCCAGGAATGTGCTTAGGATCACCCTCCAGGCTGATGACTCAGGCAACAATCTCCTCAGAGAGTGAATGAGGTAAGGATGACAAGGACACCAGAAGCAGCCTTGAGTGAACCAGGCTAACTCAGCGTGGGATTTCAAGGCTGAAGAATGGGATGTCTGACCTAGCAGGACAGCAGGAGATTGTATCATCAAAGTAAAATCACTGCTGCAATGCAATTCCCACATCTGCACCTGGGGCACTGCAGCCAGCCAAGGACAGGAACCACGCACTCATCCCACACCAATTTCCAAGGGCTGTGTCTGTGAAACACACACCAAAGCAGCACCAGACTAGCACACACTAAGCCTCCAGAAGAGAAAACAGCTCTGAGCCACTTGGGTTGAGGAGCAGGGAGCAAGGCAGCAGAGGCTGGTTACCTGGGTGAATTCTGGCTGCCTGTCAGGCCGTGAACCCTCATCCCGGTAGCAGCGAGCGACCTGGAAGTACCTGCAGTGACACTTTGACTTAGATAATGATTTAAAGTATCCTGAACTCAACTGTGGTCATAGAATTGATCATACAAAAGATGAGGAAATAAAGAAGTAAACCAGAGAGAGAGAGGGCTCTGTTCCCACAGCAGATGATCTTTGTTCCCATCCCTTCAAAAGAATGGAATTTTGAGTGGAAGCAACTCTATCAGCAACTGTACCCAGCTCCAGCCATATCTTCCAGAGGCACATGGAGACTGCCAGGTGAGCTGTCCCCCAAGGGCAGCACACTCAACTCTGTATTCCACCTTCCACTGCACTCCAGGACTCTCCTAACAGCCATGCAAAACTCTCAGACAAACCTGGCCTGCAGTTCACTGTGTGAACAATGGTCTGGCTCCCTGTCCATCCATTTGATTTGGAGAAGTAAGCCCAATTAAAAGCTTTGCACTTGGGCACCCTGACATGCTGTTCCTTGTCTCAGTCATGCTCAGCTGCCCAGCCCCACCTCAATTAGTGCTGTAGGTTACTCCTGGAGCAGCTTTCATCACACATTAGATTTTCTGCCCTTCAGGAAGGCTCTGCTTCAGATCAGGTTTGCATTTAACACAGCAGTAAAGATTTCAGCTTTCCAGAAGTATACATTTCATCTGACTATAAAGTCTCAAGTATTTAAGGATCCCTCTTCAAGACACAAATCCTTGGCAGTGAGTTTTTTTGGGGGAAGTTTCTAAACTTCACAGATAAAGCAATCCAACCCTAGAGAGGACATGCAGAGAACAGGAGTTCAAGGAACTCTTACCTGTCCAGGCCTCCAACCATGAGGAGCTGCTTGAACTGCTGAGGGCTCTGTGGCAGAGAGTAGAACTTGCCCGCTTCCCTCGAGGGCACAAGGAATTCTTTGGCTCCCTGGCATCAGAAAGAGAATTTACAGAGTTCAGCAAGTAAGTGGCCCCAATTCCTGACAGAGCACACACTGGAACTGCAAGAGGAAAGGACCTATTTCTCCCATTATGAAATCCCAGATGTGAGGAAATGGCTGTTTGTACATTACACTTCGTATTTGTTAACCAATTTGGTCCAAAATATCCGAAAGGAGAATTCTCTACCTTCTTCTCTGAGAGACTAATGCATAATAGACCATCCAAGACTGGGGTTTAAATGCAAGAACTCCAGGGTAGCTGCATCAATAATTCCTCAGCTACAGCTCTCTTCTCTTTGACTATCTTTGAAGTGAAAGAAAGGAATAGAAGATCAGAAATTAAATGTACTTGAGTATGACCTCTACAATAACCTACTGGTTAAGAGATAAATGCTGAAAAGACAGTGCTTCAAAGTTTTTTGGGTTTATAACCCCAGGGTAGACTTGCATTCAACATGTGCTCTACAAGGCAGAAGCTTATCTTGTTTAAAGGTTCAAAATTAAGACATGAGTTATCATCTCTCCCCTTTCTTTCTCTCTACTTTTAAAAGGATCTGTGGATGATATCAGAAGTTCCATAAGCTGTTATTTAGCAACAGAAAAACAATGGAAGCTGAGTGGCAACTGGAAATTATTCAGCCCTGACTGTGCAGCTGTAGGAGGCCAAAAGAATCACATACATACCCCTGGGGTTCTTTTAAACAGAGTTGGAGTTTCTACATCCACAAACCCTGGGGAACAAACACAGAATATGCTGAGAGGAGGGAGAACTAACATGACAGAGTAGGCTAGAGTAGGGTTAGTCAGCAAAATAAGTCATGTACCACACCATGGAGCCTCTCCAAACCCAACACACTTTACTACTTCTAATAATTATTCCTGTAATGACAGATCTAAAGGCTCTGAGCTACTCTGATGTCCTGGCAGAACTGTTGATGACAGAGGACTCCAAACAGGCTGAAAATGCGTTAATTCTCTATCTATTCTAAACCAGGCAGTGATTTTTCAAAAAGCACTTCCTGATTTTAAGAGAAGCAAAAGCCCTAAACAAAATCCATCCCTCTGACATGACTCAACTGGGTGACCAAAAGAGGGCAACTACCTGCAAAGTCTTTTCTCATTGGAAACAGCTAATTTGAAATAGGTTGCTCAGAGCTTCATCCAACCTGGCCTTGAACACTTCCAGGGACGGGGCAGCCACAACTTTTGTGGGCAGCTTCTTCAGGCCTGACAACATCCCACTAAAGACCCCATCACAAGCAGACACGTCCTTATTAAGCGTGACCAGTTTGGAGCAGCAAGTTGGTTAGGAATCTCTGCCAGCAGGAGGAAAAGGCAGCAGGGAGAGCTGGAATGTTTGCTGCTCCAAGCAGCTCCCTCACCGTGGAGGTTGCAGAGGTACTCGCGCATCCTCATCACCACGCGAGAGCGCAGCCGCAGGGCGGACTGCAGCCGGAAGCTGCGCAGGTCCAGGTACCGATACTGCATCCGCAGGGCCTCTGACTTCTGGGGAGGAGAGAGGGTCAGGGTTAAGGGACAAAATTCAAACTGCATGTTCAGTGAAGGTGCTCCTAAAGCCACACAGAAAAAGGAGAAGCTGAAAAAGGGATGGTGCTGGGTTGCCACAGTATGCCCGTAATGCACAACCTACACAAATATGGCAATCGCTTGAAACAAAGAACCAAACTGCCCACAAAAGCTGTGGCTGCCCCATCCCTGGAAGTGTTCAAGGCCAGGCTGGATGAAGCTCTGAGCAACCTGGTGGCATCCCTACCCATGGCAGGGGGTTTGGAAAAGGATGATCTTTAAGGTTCCTTCCAACCCAAACCATTCTGTGATTCCACCAGTCAAATAAAACAGCCTCACTTCACACTCAAAAACCCAGCTTAGCCCCATCTCTTTCACTCTTTCCCTCACCATCAGTTCTTCCAGAAATCTGGAATCTTTCAAGCCCTGTTTTCTGCTTAGCTCTAATTGGAAAGAAGTCCTCCCAGCAAACAAACAGCACCCCTGTTTTAAATACCATCATTCCTCCAAAGTGAAGTGGGGAGAACCAGACTCAGCTGTCAGGTGTTTTGCCATCACCCTGGGCAAATTCCCAATTTAGTGAAAAGCCACCACTTTGATAAGAAAAACACAGACACCTTGATAAAATCCTTGATTTCAAAAGGCAGCTTCTTGCAGGAGTTTAGGATCTCTGCAGTCTCTGCCTTCACTTCAATATCCCCTGTTGGCATTTTCTAGAACAAAAAGGAAAAAAAATTAAACTCAAAACAGTTGGACAAAGGTATTTCACAGATGGTCTAAGGGAAAAAAAGAATTACCCTCCCTGCCTTCTAACACAGTGTATAAATCAGAGAGCTTCTCCCAAGGACAGATTTCTTCCAGGTTTCCCTTCTGTTCAGAGAAACACAAGCCACCTCACCAAAGATGGCAGCTTCTTTCTCAGTAGCATACTGGTCAATAAACACATTAGCCTCAGCAAAACCACACAGTGTAGGTTTCAGTGAGCATGAGCAGCAGCAGCCCTTCATATGAGTCAAAAAAGGCAAATTATGAGGAACTTCTCAGAACTTCCAGTTCTAAACACCAGTTCTCAGAACTGGTCTTCTTTTGACTCTATCCCAAGGGAGGGCAGGCAGCTCCCCTCACGCAGCACTGAGGCACAGCAAAGTTCACTTATCCTGCAGTTCTCTCACTATTTACCAGGGGAAAGGACACACAACCTTCCCACAACACAAGAAATGAATAAAAGAAATAAAGGCATTCCTTGAAGCCTGGATCTTAAGTGGACATCTACAAGATAGAGCAAAAAGGAGTTATGATGATAAACACAGTCCTCTTTTTAGACCTGCCAGTTATATGTACAGTCCTGAAAGATCAGTCTACAGCTGATTACAATGACAGCTGAGGAATGCAGAACATGAAAAAAATCATTCAACCTCTGTTTCCTCTACAGGGAGACCAGCAGAATCAATAAACAGGTGGAACTTGACACGACAATATTTATTCTCAAGCAAAAGCAACACCCACCACACTGTGAAAGCCTGGAAAAGCCAGCATTACCCTTGCAAAGGGCTGGGATCCACTTTAATTTGTGGATGCCTGCAATGTGCTCTGAGATTCTCCTGTGATCTGACGTAGCACTGATTTCACCTCACACTGTCTGAGGATGGGCTGTCACACAACCAGAACCTGACAATGCTCTGACACAAAGCCCACCATAATTCCACCATCCAGAGCTGTTTTCTTCAAGGAATAAAAGCCCTGAGAGCCCCCCCACCCCATCCTCACCGGATTCTCCTGCCCCAGGGGCCGGGGGGACACTGTCCCAGTGACTCTCACCACAGACTCCAGCGGGGCGCTGGACAGCAGCTCCCTCACGTGGGAATGTGCCTGCAGGGAGAGGACAGAGCCTCAGAGGAATTCAAAGAACACGACAAAGGCACTGTGGCCAAGCACCTCAATCCAAAATCACTCTTAAGGCAGGGGGAACAGCACTGATGCTTCTGTTGCAGTGCCAGGTCAGGGCTCTCACAACACTGCAATCTACTTGTGAGTCAGAGCACTCAGTCTGACCAAGCCCCTTCTCTCTGTGGCTGCTGAAGCCAAGCTGACAAAGGAAAAATAAAAACACAGACTCATGTTTTGGCAGCACTTACCTCATCCTGAGGAATGATGACCTGGGTCAGTCCCTGGAAATCCCTCAAAACCAGAAACAGGCCTTGTCTGATCCATGAAAAGCACAAAAGGAAGAGCATTTTTTTCACAGATTTAGTAGTTTCTACTTTTTAAAGCATATGGCAACTAGCTACACTTTCAGTACCCTGCAACTCATCCCAAAGCACTTCCAAGTACTGAATTATGGACACTTTTCCCACACCTGAATCTAACCTGAACAATTTATTTCACGTTGTGACCAGCCTCAGACAACATACAAATAACCAGGAGAGGCAAGATTTTAACTTGAGCTTTCATGCATGCAGAGCTGGGATTCTGGACACGTGAATTTTCCTGCTGGGAAACAGAATTCAGCTAAAAACAATTAAATGAGCAGTAAAACTAAAGCTCACATGGACTAAAAACAACAACAACAAAATCCAACCATAAGTCAAGAAGGGGAACACTCGTCCCATAAAAAGTTCCACATGAACAATCCACACTGCCAGCCCCAGGACCATAAATCTTAATTTCTTCAAGCCGCAGCAGGGACAGCTGCCATTTGTGCTTTATCCATCACAAAACTGCCCAATGGGACATGCTCTGGTGTCTTCAAAAACAAGATCACCATGACCACATTGCAATAATCCTAACTCCTTTTCCTGGGTCCCCATCCACAACTGCTCAAAGATGAGACACTCAGGACCTCCTAAAATCAAAAAACCCATGCAGACCATCACTGGAGAGCAATGCTGGATGAAACACAGCTTAGACTGTATGTGGCAAATAATCATCTCCATTTTCACCATGGTTCGCACTTACCTTTGATACTGAACCCATCCATACAGGGTCACCTTCTGTCCCACGTGAGCAGCACGCAGCTCTCCACACGTGTTGGTCCGAGTGACAAAACTGTTGAAGTCTTAAATAAAAAAAAAATAAATTAAAAAAAAATTTTAAAAAAGTATATAATCTCTCATAGCTTTTGCAGATGAGACAGAATAAATAATAGTTTTCCCTCCCAATAAAATTTTTATACATATGGAGAGGTTACTTCTTATATAGATCTGCACTAAAATACTATGTCATAAACATTACATTAAGCTAGTCTAAATGTATTTTAAACAGGGATTATTTATGTTTCTCATTTCATAAAGATACTTGAACATAGCCTTGCTGCAAACTGTTCCCCTGCAAATTTCAGGAGCAAGAGAAGCGAAAGTCACAGATCAATCCTGAGGGATGCTGACAATTCCACATTTAAATCTAGAATCATAGAACAGTTTGGGCTTCAAGGACCTTAAAGCTCATCTCATTCCACCCCACTGCCATGGGAAGGGACACTCTCCACTATCCCAGGTTGTTCAGAGCCCCATCCAGCATTGGATGTTTCCAGGGATGCAGCAGCCACAGCTCCTCTCAGCAGGACCAGGACCTCACCACCCTCACAAGAATTTCTTCCAATATCCAACCCAAACCTGCCCTCTGAGTTCAAAGCCATTCCCCCTTGTCCTGCCACTGCGGTTCCTGGCGGTGACACAGCAGAACACGGCTTAAAAAACGAAGAATGAAACACACGCAGAGGACACCCACCACGCAGGTGTCAAATGAACAGGTCCTGCCTGAAACAACTGGAAGAAGGCCTTAACCAAGGTTACAGAAAGGTTTGCACAGACCCCCGTGTGCCTGCAATCACGGCCTAAGTCACAGAACCAAGCACACCACTTACAGAAAGTGCAAGAGGCTCGGCTTGCAAGGAGAAGCCTAAAGGATGCCATGACCTGGACATATATAAATAATTCTTCATGACAGCCTTTAGAATTAAAAGAGATTTCGACAAGACACTTAATAACGTGATACAGGAAAAATAACTTGTGATATTAATCGACTGTGTGGACTACCCTGACCTGTATCCCAGGAGAAAAGGAACCCAAATCTCGAGGGGATGGGACCAGCGCTCCTCCTCACCTGGAGCCGCAGGTGCGGTGGCAGCGGCCGCCCGGTGCAGCGCTCGCACCAGCAGCCGGGGCAGCGCCATCCCGCAACCTCCCCTCAGCCAGAAAGACGGGAGGAGCACCACAGACCTGCGCGAAGTGAAAAACAAGAGCTCCAGAGGGGAGAGGGGAAAAGGGAAAACCACATCCGCCACGGCTGCCTCCTTCCCTCACTACCGCCCGCCCCAAAAATGGCGGAGGGGCGCGCCCGCCGCGCGGGGGCCGACGGGAAGAAGTTCGAACGGCGCGGGCGGGCCGCGGCCATGGCGGAGGAGGCGCCGGAGGACGGTGCGGTGCGGACCCTGCCCAGCCTCAGGCGGCTCTCCTGGGCTCTGCCCTTCGGACGGAGCCACGGCCGCCTCATCGTGCCAGCGCTGTGCTCTCAGGTACGGGAAGGCGCGGGCAGCAGCCCCTCCGCGTCCCCTCAGCCGCGCTGCGCCGCGCGGGAAAAGCAAACTTTCACCTTATTCCTTTTCTTTTGTTTCCCCCTAGGAGAAGGCAGACCCGCAGAAAACAGCGTTCCTGCTGCGTAAAGCCTGGACGCTGTACAGCGTGACCCCCCTGTACGGCTTCCGCCGCGCCCGCCTCAGGGACTACGCGCGGCTGCTCGGCGCCTTCATCGCCGCCGAGAAGCAGAAGGGGCTGGCGGTGGAGGTGGGCGTCGAGCTGGACATCAAGGTGGCCCTGTCCAGCCTTGCCGAGCTCAGGGGCAGCGAGCTGGACCAGGCTGCCCTCCTCGTGCAGGTGAGGGCGCTGGTTTATGCGGTGATGGAACGCTCTGTCATGAAAGAAAACCCCTAACTGTGTGAAATAGCTACTGGGGCATCCACTGTGATTTAATGAAACTGAATTCTGTCTATTTTTAACTGGAATGGAACATTTTTAGTCTTAAGCTGTGCCAGGGGAGGTTTAGGTTGGACATTAGGAAGATTTTCTTTACAGAAGTGATGATTAGACATTGGAATTGGCTGCCGTGGGAGATGGTGGAGTCACTGTCCCTGGAGGTGTTTAAGTTGTGACACAGTCAAAACCCTGGTCTAATGACAAAGCTGTGCTTGGTTACAAGCTGGACTTGGTGACCTCAGAGGTCTTTCTCAGCCTAATTGGTTCTGTGATCTCCCCTAAGCAATGCATACAGTAAATAGCAAGTTTGAGTTCAACTTTTTAACAGCATCAGTACAACTATACAGAGCAATCTCTGTCTGATGTTTTAGTTCAGCAGTCAAGTTACTGCCAGGACTTGGATGGGTTATTTTTCTTCCTGGATAAAGCATAATCCCACTTCCTGATCAGAGCTTAATTAATATTTCTGAAATGCTTTGCCTCAAGTGAAATGTGCTACTGAAATGTCAGGTTCATTGTGTCAGTGGTTGTAGGATGTACCATGGGAGTTAAGCAGCATAAACTCAGATCTCAGGACTGTTCCTAAGGAAGTTAAAAGTGCTTTTTCTGTTGTTTTCAACAGAATTGCATTCAACTTCTAGGGATGTAATGGATAGACTGAATAATTGTATGTGCTTGACACAAGGGAAAAAAACCCCCGCATTTAAAAAAGTCTTAAAACTTTAAATCAATATCTGTTTTTAGCTGATGGAAAAAAAGCCATACTTACTTTGCAGCATTGCAACGCTTCTTCTCCCCATCCCAGCTCTCTTCGAGGTCACGAGCCTCCTCCAGGAACTCTGAGGACAAACCGGTGTGGTTGGGCTGGTTCTGCTCCGTGTTTGGAGATGACCTCTCCGAGAACGTGCCGGAGCACTTCACCTGCCTGCCGCTGTTCCTGAGCCACGGGGCCGAGAGCTACACCTCCTTGGTTGGCAGCTGGTTCCAGAAGACTTTCGACTGCTGCTTCCGCCGCCTGGCCATCAGCCCCCTGAACCTCAGCTGGATGGTGGCCATGTGGGCTGGCTGCAAGCTGGACAGAGCTGCCTCTGCCGTGGAACTGCTCTTCTCCGTGCCCCGCCTGTCGCAGCCCCTGGACATTTCCTACGCCATCCACCCAGAGGATGCCAAAGCTCTGTGGGACACGGTGCAAAAAACGCCAGGAGAGATCACCCAAGAGGAGGTGGATGTCTTCATGGACTGCCTTTATGCCCACTTCCACAGGCACTTCAAGATCCACTTGTCAGCTGCAAAGCTGGTGAAGGTTTCCACAGCGGTTGTCTCGGCACACTGTGATGGGATTGTAAAGGTGAGGCCCTTAGTAGCAGGTTGTCTTAATGCTGGCCAAATAAAATAGCTGTACCTGAAGGTCTCGTGTTCCTTTTGCAGGATTTCCTGCAAGGAATTGTTAAACCCTCAGCTTTTACTAGTCATATTTAGCTTTAGAGGTGGGGCAGCTGCCAGTACAGTATTTTATTACTGTGTCGCAGCAGAAGCTACTTGCCTGGGGCAGAAATAGGTGTATTAGCTGTGGTATGAACAGGCAAGTTTCTTAGGCCATAAAAAACCTCATTTTGGACTTAAAAAGATCCCAAACTTCAAAAAAAGTTCCTAGCTTTCTAGTATTGTAGTTATTAAGACACAGGCAGAAGACTCCTTCACAGGTAAACCTTTTCATAAAGCTGCTGGTCTTTCTACAGCAGTATCTCTAATATCCTTCAAACCATGGAATATTAATCCTTCAAGCAATATAGTATCTTCTTCTGAGTTAAAGAACAGTTTGTGTGATTGCAGTTGTTTAAATTTACCCTCTGATGAGCAACACATTGCTTGTTTTTACCTGTAATAGCTCAAAACTCTGAAACAACTTTTTCTGTTGCAGGTAAGTGCACAAAGATATCTCAGGCTTTCTGAAGGGTGCTCTTGTGGAATGTGTGCTGTGTAAATTCAGTTATGGCTTTCATAATGGGATAGAATTCAAGTCATATGCAGTATGGGAAAAGTAAAGCAACAACAGAGCAGCTGATTAAACACACAGAACGCTTGGTAGTTTCCTTCCAACCAGGGCTTCAGGGTGTGGAAATCTGGCAACTGCAATTGTTGCTTTGACAACAATTTTTTCTCTTTCTTGCAGATTCTACATGGCCAATACCTGCCTGGGGTGCTGATGCTCCTGACTGAACTCGCAATCTCTCAGATACAGTGAGAGCCATTTCAGTAGCTCTTCATACTAAAAAGGCTTTCTGTTTGGACAATCTGTGCTGAGAAACCACCAGGAAATTCACTCCTGCAGCATCTTCTTTCCTCTCATTCTGGCTGTCCAAAGTCAGACTGTAACTCCAGCACTTGGCTGTGTAATTCCATGCACAGCAAAGTCAAGCAGACATTTGGCCCTGAAGAAGGGCTGCAATGCAAACTTGTGACAGCTTCCTCAGCAGCTTTGTTTTCTCAGACTCACTGATTTCATTTATGTGCAGGTATCAGCTCAGAGACAAACAGTGCAAGATCTTGATGCAACTTACTGCCAGGTATTTCTGTTGTTTCGAAGTTGGTTTTCACTGGACAGTCTAAGCTACACAGACCTTGGCCTTGGCTAAACTGTGACTACTCTTGGGCTAGCCTAAATGCAAAGTTCAGCACACCTGAGAAAGGGTGCATGCTCTACAATGCAGACAAATCCAGGTTTCTAACTCCCTTTTTAGCTTATTAAGAGTACTTGGTAATGGTGATAATGTTCATTTATGTTCCAGTTGGGCATGAGATTGGACACGAGGCACTTGTCAGCCTGTTGGTCCTCCCAGGCACGTTGATAGATAGGAAAGTGAGGTGTGGATAAGCTTCATAGTTACTAGGCTTTGTCCTGATGTTTGTAATTTGGATGTAATCCTGTAGGACAGAGAGCTCTCAGGGTTGGAGCTGTGTGCTAGAATTTGATGTTGGATCCCTCCCTTCTGGAGCAGGTAAAAGTTCAGAGGGACAT
This sequence comes from Hypocryptadius cinnamomeus, assembly GCA_013400635.1. Lineage (NCBI taxonomy): Eukaryota > Metazoa > Chordata > Aves > Passeriformes > Zosteropidae > Hypocryptadius > Hypocryptadius cinnamomeus. The sequence continues at coordinate 14,793 of VYZP01047750.1, read as the reverse complement.
GTAAGGAGCAGAAAGTAGCACCTGCTGAGACATTTTTGTAATACAGTACTAAATAAAGAAAATCTTTTCCATCTATTGTCTTAAGGAAAGACCACCACTTTCTAATTAAATATATCCTTGCATGGAGCTTATTTCCAATTACAGCTTACCTGACCAAATCACCCCTTGTTACTTATTAAATGCTTCTGTGAGCAGCAAAATTCCAAGTCTAGTTTCTTGCTTCACACTTGTGCAGCACCTCTGGGAGCTGATTTGTGCTATGACCTTCTCCTAAATAGGGGTGCAAGTTTCCTTTCTTTTCCCAGCGTAAAACTGCCTAATGTATGACATAACTGCATGCCTAATTCCTAACCTGTTTCCAGAATTAAACAAAGAAACATGCACTTGGTTTCAGATTCTTTACTAGTTGAAGATGGATTGTTTTTGCATGTTAAGGTTGAAACCTGTGGTAATTCTTCCTCTGGTAAAAGCAGCTGTGATCTTCTGAAGGTCTTGGCAGCTCAGCAACTACTTAAACTATCACTTCTGGTGCTTTAGTTTCCTTTTTTGAAATAGCTCAGACAAAATTTGCTATCTGGAGTCAGAAGAGCACTGGACAAAGGAGCACAAGGTCTGGAAATAACTGGCACCTGTATTTGGTTTGAAAATAGGACTGTTATACCCAGGGCTAAGTTTTAAATCTAATGTTCAGCTCTTTCCAACCAATTTGCATAAATAATCTCTAAAAACCTAAATTCTTATAGCCTCTTTTAACCTCTTCCTTGTGTTGTCCTCATTGTTAAATGCAGTTAAGTGAGCAGAGATAAAATTTAGCTGGATAGAACAGATACTTCCTTCCAGAAAAAGCTGGTTCTGAGTGATGTAAAGAGTAACAAGAAACAGCAGAGTTTTAAGCCTCCTTTACTGGGATTTATCTGGGAAAAAAAACCCCTCCAGCATCTTCTTCCATATAGACCACAGAAAAACACCTCTCACTGCTTTCACCCCAAGAAACAGACCAAGAACAGCGTAGAAGAAATTTATTAAGATAGCACTATTTATACAAGTTACTCATGCTAGAAAAAAGCATAAATGATACATGTAAACATTTGTTTACAGAATACTTGTTTTCCTTGTAAAGGTGCAAATGATCTTCATATGTAAACACAAGAATACCGACCTTTAGGGGGAAAGGGGCTTTTAAAAAAGTTTTAATGTCCCATTTATGACTGTAGTGTATTTTTCACTATATTCAAGCACATTAAAGTCTGAGTTACATGAATCAAACTATGAAGTTGAAGAACTTAAGATGTCAGCACTGCCTTTTTCATCTCAAGAATTTACAGTCCTCTTTTTCAAAATGAAGTTTAGTAAGATCCACAGTTAGATCAGGTGCAAAAGGTCATTCTTCCATACTGAATAGAAATTACAGTAAAAACAGAACTGCAGAGTCTTGAGTTCTTCCCTGCTCTCCCTCCACTCCTGGGTGACTCCACAGTTAATTCACAGTGCCAGAAAACAGCCCTTCCCCTCCAAACTCTTAAATGAGCCTCACACCATTCCCTGCTCTAACCACACACAGGCAAAGTGCACAGAAACCACTCAAAGAGAGGGCATCATCCATCATGGTCAGGAATTCTACAGACACAGACAAGAGGGCAGCTGAGGTGAGGCTGGTCTGAGGGTTTTTTTCAGCAGGAAGGAGCTGGCTGTGGGTCTGCCCTTCCAGCAGGAACACAAGAAGCAGGTGTCAGAATTAACAGATGACACCTGCACCCTGCTTCAGACAAGAACTGGTATCGAGCAGGCAACAGGAGGAAAAAGGCTTTTAAAAGTGAGCTAGAACTAAGTGGATTTAAGTTCTGTCAATGGTTGCAGGATAAAGTACCAGTGTGGGTGTAGCTAAACTGTATTCCACACCCACCTGCAGTATTTCTGATGAACTGATATTATTCCTGCATTATTCCTGTTAGTGGTGGGTCCTTTGTAACAGCTGTGAGCTGGGTGCAGTGCTCGCTCTGTCTTCACAAAGTGACAGCTACACCCAGCCTAAGGGGGGGGGGGTCATCTCTGCCAGTGGGCCATCAGAGACTCCCCAAAATATCCTATGACTCAGGATTCCATCATTTCATTGGGAAATCCCTTGCTCTGGGGGAGGGATTCAACATTCCTGCCTGGCTTTGAGGGTCCATGATCTGGGGGTTTGGGGACCTGGACACAACCACCACCACTGGACATCCAAAGAAGGACCAGGCCTTTCCTCAGGATCAGTGCTTTAGACAAGACCTCATCCATCACTCCAACAGGACTGGTTTTAAGCCAGTCTTTGTGTATTCATTATTGTCATCTTTCTATTGAACTGTAACTCCAACTTGAAATCTCTCACAAGGTATTTCTGTGGGGTTAATTCCTCCCCTGCTGGTTCACCTTCAAACCAGCACAGGTTCACACACAGGAAAGAGGAGAGGAGAGAAAAGCTGAATTTCTGTACAGTAAAAAGGCATTGCTTGAAATCCTTTTCCTCTCACCCTTTTTGGGCACTTCACTGATTCAACTGAGCGATGAGAGTTCCAGCTCTGAAAAGATACTCAGGACACTCATCCTCACAGCTCTCCTGTCCTCTAAGAGACCCCAAATCATACCACAAGGGTTGGAACCACAGTAGCTGGCAGGACACAGCCCTGCCCAAACCACCAGCTGGTCGAAATGCAAGTCACACATATACATATATATATAAAATACATATATATATGCACACACAGATGTATATAAAAAGCTGGAATCATCGCTGTGAGCGATACAAAGGAAATACACGATACAAATCAAATGAAAAAATAAATATACTCTGTGCACAGAAAAGCTTCTGTGCAAAGGTGGCACCTTGCAGGTCAAGTACTTTTTTTTTTTTGAAGCTCTCTGTAAATAAGGCAAAAGCAATGTTTTCTGTATCACTTTTTGTCTCTTTCGCCCACCAAACAGCTGCCACATCCACTGCTCCCACAGCAGGAGGGAAAGCAGGAATCCCTCCTCCTGGCCAGACTCCCAGTACAGAGTGTATAGGCTCTACATCAGCATCCTTTTAGGCTACAATAACTGTTACAGTTTGGTTTATTCAAAAAATGTAGAACTATTTAGAAAAAATACGGACATAAGCAACACTTCTACTTTTGTCCAGTGGTTCCCTGGAGTCTGACAACGTGGTCTCCCGCGGGGCACACTCTCACAGAAGTCAATTTTTAGAATTCCATAGAAAGAGTTCACCGACAAAGAGTTACATTGGATCTAGACCGTGCATACTAGAGCTGCAAAGAGGTCCAGTGTCAACAAGTCTCTTCAGTTTTTTTCTAGGAATGAGAAGGCAGGGGACTCCCTCCCTCTGGAAGCTTACCATATATGAGATTCACAGTGTGTCATTTTGATAACCCCCACGCCTCCGCCCAGCCGCCGGTAGTTCATCCCGCCGTACAACCTGCAGAGACAACATTCCAGGCTCACACACTGGCTCTCATCCTGCTCCATGGGGACACCAACCCTTGGGAGCTGCCATGGGAAACACTGAACCAGCCTGTGTTACCATCATTAATGTCTCCTTAAAGTGAAGAAGAGGTTGTGGAGCACCCATCTTACACACTTCATAAGTAAACAGCTGTATTTGCTCGTGCCTTTCTCTCTCAGAACAGAAACTGCTGCTTGATTTGACACCAAATTTCTGTTAAATAAATACTCCCTGCTCCCTATCTGGTAATGTGCAAGACAGGGAAGAACTTCGTAAACTGTAGTGACCTTAAGCTAGCTTTTGGGTAACACAGGACTAGGTTTAGCCCTCCCAATTCAACTAACTTATTTTGTATGCCTAAACCCCTACATTCAGCTGAGCCAACCAAGATACAACACATCCCAAGCACCATCTGCTGACTGCAATGGTGTCTGCATGTCATAGGGATATCAGATCACTACAGACTGCAGCTGCATGTTCCCCTCTGTGCCACTGGAGTCTGCTGGCAGGAACAGGAGAAGCAAGTTCTCCAAACAGCTTTGTTAAAGCCAATTTGCAGCAGAACAATTTCTCAGTCAAGCTGCACAAATTAAAAATATCTTCAAGATACAAAAGAAGGGAAGACCATGGAAGCTGGTCACCTATATTGAGTTCAGTGGAGGAAAAAACCACAAGCTAATAATACCTTGAATAATCTCCCAAACTGTGTGAATGCCTGCCAGGCAGTCACTCCTAACTCTGGACTGTCACAGGGAGTAGCTGAAACCATTCCACTAAGGAATCTGATCTATGTACTACTCTCTCCTCAACTGGTTTCCTGAGCAGTCAAAAGGTCCTGTGGATCCATGGCTCACCAAACCAGGGGAAATTCCTCCACTGCTGCTCTTGACAGCCATTCTTATCAGTGAAGGGTTAAACTACTACTGCCACTAGTAAGAATAAGGACACTCATTTCTCCCCATTCCCCACCCTTGCCAGACCACCACAGCAGCAAAAATAGCCACAAGTGCTTGATACTTTATGCTAATTACATTTGGGAATAAATACACAAGCAACTGTTTTCAAGTATAGTTATGACTAGAAAGGCTATTTTCCCTCTTTCTTTTCTGCTCAGCATGTATTTTGATCAGCAATATCATATTATTTGTCTCAGTTTGGAGATTCTTCCAGTGGCTGAATCCTGCTGATTTAAAAGGGAACAACACCATGTGCTTGAAGTGTTTCAGCTCCTCCAAAAGGATTCAGAAATCACTGCCTCAGCTTGAAAGCAAGAAGTGAACAGGCCAAATTCTACATGGTGACTATGAGTTCCTTCTGCTAAGGACAACCTCAGTTTTACTGGGAAGCAGGAGAGACTCAGCCCAAAATGAACAAAAGGAGTTTTGTGGGATATTTTTCAAAATGTGGCTCTTTCTTGCAAGGCAAGAAGCCAGAATGGGAGTGTTGTGATGGTTCTACCCCACACAAGTTCTCTGTTATGGTGTGTGCCACATTCCTACTTTGCCTGGGACAGCTCCAGCTGGATTTCACTGTTTGATTGTCACCCAAATTCAAGTTACCTCCACGTGTTAGCATCTGGATCAAACACCTCAATGGTCTTCAGGTACGTTGTGCCATCAAAGCCCCCCACTGCCATCAGCTGTCCATTCACCACGGCCAGGCCAACCTGCAAAACAGCCATCAGACAGCAGCTACTTAGCTGGGATGTCCTGAAAAGAAGGGTTAGAATGAAAAATATTAATGAAACTATTTAATAACCGTGTTTGGTGAAAGGCAGTCTGCAGGAGAGAGTTGGGGTTTTTTTCTTTAGGGCACGGCACAAATAAAAAACCCTAAAAAATGAGACATAGAAAGTTAAATGTGTATCTCAGAATAGAGAATCTCTCAAAGAAAAAGCAGAGGGTTCCCCTTATTGCCAGCTACAAGAAGTAGAACCATCTGAGTGATGATAAATACATAAGAATCTAAACATTTTCCATACAAAACTTATGTTCTGGACTGAAATTCTTCCCCAAGAAAGAATATCTACCAGCCCACAACACTTGGTTAAAGTAGCAGGTTAAACCACAGGCAAGCCCCAACCTCTCATGTTGGGGCTTGGACCATCTGTAAGCACCTTGGACTCCAGACTTTCTATTCAATCTTTAAAATCACTGAAACATCAAAACATGATCACTTCCAGTGGAAAACGTGGCATATAACAGAAAAAAGGGAAGGGACACAATGTAAAATGGTCCCTGTTCTGGCTTTGAGGAAGTCAGGTGAGCTGTAGATACAGCTGCATGGGTTTAGTAGTTTCTGTAGAAAGCAAATGCAGAAGCAGCTGATAAAAAGTCACTGTCTAATGAGAAACTAAAGTGGACAGTGTTGGACAGCTCACTCTGTGCTGTAATAAATATGTGTTCTCTGCCTCCAAAACCAGTGGTTGCTCAAACTGTGATTCATACTTGCCTCACCAGACACTGGAACACTAACACACAGAACTCATCCTCTCTTTACCACATAATCCAATATCTAATGATAAACACCCATGCCATTTACATCTCCCCAACTATGATGACTGCTGAAAGCACTGCAGGAAGCTGCTGTTCACAAGAAAGCACCACGATCAGCAGTGGATGAGAACTTGCTGTGACTCACAGGATTGAGGAGGAGAAGCAGCAGCCTAAGTGAAAGCCCAGGAGCCCTGTTCCCACACATGCCTCAAGGCAATGAGAGTCTGCTGGGAATATGTATCTGAACCCGTGCTAACCCAGTTTCCCAGCTTTTTCCTCTCAGCAAGTGGGTGTTTTCACCTCCTAATTCATCCAGAGAGATCCAGGTACTAATGTGATAGCATTCTTTAATGGTATCTCATACCAAGTACAGCTATGTCACCTAAAAGCTCCTCTGCTTCAGGCTTAGCTGACCGCATACAAGGGCCCAAAAATATTTTAGAACACCCTCAGATGACTCATTTCCCCATCCTAAACAGCTGTCTGTGGCATGACTTGGCTATCTCTTCACCCTCTAGCCTTGCTAGAGAGCTTTTTGCAAACTTTTTCCCTCACAAAGAAGAGGTGAAGATGCAGAGGAAGCAGGAGAGCCTCGTGAGAAGACTGACACTTCACCGTGTGCTCTCCCCACAACAAGAGTGACAATGACACCCTGCCCTGTGCCCTCTGTCCCCCCAGGGTGACATGTGGCACGGAGGAGCCTACCAAGCCCTGCTGGTGCCTTGAGAGGCTCCCTAGAACAGAGGGTGGGCAGTGTTAAAGGATTAAAGTAGGTATTTATTAAAAGGCCTTCAAAGGATTCACCTTGGGCAGTACAAGAGCCCACATGTGGCTCTACCCAAGATGGACCCTGGGTCATGAGTTTTCACACTTCTGTAAGTTTTGGTCCATTTCCATATTGGGGTTAATTGTCCAATTACAGCTCTAGGTTATGAAGTCCCACCCTCCCAGATTGCTGTCCTAAATTTGCTGTTGTTTACACTTTTTGGGCCTGAAACTGTAATGGCTGTCCTTGGTTCTCAGATGGAAAAGGACTGTTTTGTCTGACTAAACTGTGAAGAGAAAATGCCAACACTTTATATGAAGTTCAGAGTTATATACTAACACAGTACAGAATCTGGAAAATGCGGGAATCAGAAAAACAGAAACTTCCACAGACACTGAAGGATCTGATCTGCAGCCTTGGAAGAAGCTTGGAGGAATGTAAAAGTACAATACACACACATTAAGCAGAAAAATAATAAACTTATGTTTCTATAGTTGTAAGAATATGCTTTAAATAAGTGAAAAACTGTATTGATAAGATGGGAAGGGTTTGTAATGTAAGGGTGTGGCTGTATAGAATAAGCTAAGAGTTTAGAAGTTATAATAGAAGCATATGTGTGCAAGTGAGACAGAAGCCATTGGATAAAAGTATCCGCAGTGCAGCAGAAGTAAATAAAGGTGGTAAGTTAGAAAAGCAAAATAAATTCTGTAGCAACTGTCTATTGGGTTAGAAAGTTCTATATTGCCCTATAACAAAGAACTTGTGACTCCTCTTGAGCTATGGCTGAGTTCTTGCTCCTCTAAAACCTCATGGCCTCTGAGACTGATGTTTATCTGAGCAATAAATCGTTCTTAGCTTGCAAATAGCCCCACCCCTTCATTTCTAATGGCAACAGTGACAGGAAAATATGAAATGCAAAACCTGAGGCATGAGACTCACCCCGCTGCGCCGGGACGTCATGGCCACCACGGGAGACCACTGGTTGGTGCGTGGGTTGTACCTCTCAGCACTGCTGAGCTCTGTGGTGTCATCCCTGCCTCCCACAGCATAGATCATGTCCTGGTACACAGCACAGCCCAGGTGCTTCCTCCTGGTGCCCATGGGGGCTATGGTGTGCCAGCGGTTCTCCTGGGGGTTGTAGCGTTCCACTGCGGAGGGAGGGAAGGTGTTAGGTCAGCAGGGTTGGCAGGCAGTGGGTAAAGCACTTTTGGACCTGATTTCCACACACCAAAAATGCCATGAACCCATTTGTTCTCTCTTTTCTTCCCAAGAACTCTTGCTAGTCTCTCTCCTGCCTCCACACTCATATCCTCACTCAAGAGGGAGCTGGCAATGCTACAAACTGACCTGCAGCAGTTTTACCTTTGGCACCTTCCTTCCTACAGCAAAAATGGCTGCTGCAGGAATTTAGGAAAAAAAAAAAAAAAGTGCTTGCAACTCCTATGCAAATGATCAAAGCCTTGTATTAAGGACATACTGCCAAAGGAAGCACTGAGAAAGTAAAAATATGACACACAACCAGGTAATAGGGGCTCACATAACTCACTCTCATAAATCTGGAGAGTGAGTTACTGTATGGCAAAATAATATTTAAAGAAGAAAAAACTCCACAAACTGATCACTGAGATATTCAACAGCTATCTGGGGACATGACAGGCTCCCAGGACCAGGACAAGCACTGACTGGGAATAAGGGACAGCAAAAGGCATACCAGTATTGAGAGGAGATGTTCCATCAGAGCCTCCCACAGCATAGAGGAAGCCTCCCAGCACAGCCACTGCCACTCCCAGGCGCCTGGTGCTCATGGAAGCCACTCGAGTCCATTTGTTTTCTTTGGGATCATACCTGGTAAAAGAATAAACACCAGAGCTGAGTGAAGTGCTGACATCTTCACAAAGGGGCAGGAAGACTGACTTTATTCTCCCCAAACAAAAATTCCTCTAGGATTTGTACAGCTCCTATCTCCTCTCCAGCTTGTCTGCATCAGCTGCACCCTCTAAGAGACCCTCTTTCTTGCTGTGCCTCACTTTTTTGGGGTTTTTTTTGTAATTAAAAAGTACCTCTCCACAATGTTGAGACAAGAGACACCATCCTGGCCACCCACAGCATAGAGGTAACCTCCAAGAACTGCTACTCCAACACTGGTCCTGCAGGTGCTGGTGGGAGCCACATCACTGCTCCACTGATTGGTCTTTGGATCATACCTGGAAAAAAAACCACACCAAACAGCACAAATTACCTGCCTAGGTCTGCTTCAGACTCTCCCATGCTTGGGAGCTCTGCTAAGGCTGTGAAACTTGCCTATCCTGAGCTTCAACTGCTGCACAGCTCTTTGTAGGCTGGATAAAAGCCCTGAAGTGATACAATGCATCCCCTACGTGTTATTCCAGGGATGTTCAAACTGCAGGTTGGGATGAAACAAGCTGGAGATCAAAGGTTCAGGCTCCTGAGAGAGACTTGCTGGCATGTGGCAACTTGCAGCAGAGTTAACTCTGCTTTGTTCCCTGCAGTTCACACAGGAGCTCAGCCAGCACTGGTACTTCCAGATAAAATATGGAGGAACAAGATGGACTTGGGAATCCAGAGACAAAGAAATACAATGCATAGCAAAGAAGTGCAGGATATGGGAGATATAAATGCTAGGGTCATGATTTGGGAAGTTGGGAGCATTCAAGGAGATAGGTGGGAAGAAGGCTCAAGGTGGGAGGAGGTATTTGTACAGCTCATTGGGTTTGTTACAGGGCCAAGACTTAGAGTTGTAGGAGAACTTGAGTCATGTGGCTCTCAGGCATGGGAATTGCCCTGTGCAGCTCCCAGAAACAGGAAGCTTGGTAAAATTTGTTCGACTTTAATCTTTCACAGGCCTAAAACTGACCTATTTTCCTTCTTCTGCCTATATGCCAAGGTTCCTTAACTCTCAAGTTGCCACTCCACAAAAACAGTCCAGGATCTTTCCCTCAGCATCTAAGAAATGCTCACTGTAACCTCACCTTCCTCAACAATGCTAAAAACAAACCCTCAATTGCAAGGAAGGCTAACCAGGATCACCACTCCTTCCAACAACACACCCAGACCCATCTCCTAGAGATTCCTTCCTTATGCCAGAGGCTTTGGCTTGTCCCATTAAGCTGGATAACGTGGCACAAAGTGTTTTGCACCAGGGGTGTGCAAGGCAGGAGGAAATGGCAAAATGAACTCATTCCTAAGAGGCTGCACCCAGGTTTAAACATTCACAGCTGAAATTCTGCACAGGGGCCTTATGAAGACCTACCTTTCCACACTGTTAAGATAAGAGGAGCCATCATGGCCTCCCACAGCGTAGAGGAGGTCGTCCAGGACGCTGACCCCGACGCCACAGCGCCTCTTGCTCATGGAAGCCACCATCCTCCACTCGTTGGTCTGGGGGTCGTAGCGCTCCACGCTGGAAATGGCATCCCCGCTGCACCAGCCCCCCACTGCAGCCAAACACCAAAACCAGAGTCACAAAACACTCACTGAGCTCACACACTGCCTGTGCTCCTGGCACAAATCCCCCCTTTGGACTCGTCTCTAAGTCGCTCCTTCTGAGGTTTGTAATTACAAAATAGAATGAGATTTTCAAGAGCATGAACTGAAGTTTAGAAATGCTGTGGCATGCACAACACCAAAGAAATCACACAAGTAAGAAACATAAGTTAACTCAAACTTTCAAATATTAATGCATAGGTCACATCAGAAAGAAGTTGTGAAGACTTTATGGGAACACTGCCACCAGAAAATCCTGCCTGGAGTCTCCTGGCCTAAGCCAGAGGGAAAAATACATAGAATATCCTGAGTTGGAAGGATCGAAGTCCAACTCTCCTGCCTCTGCATAGGATCCCAAGAATCCCACCACGTGCCTGGAAGTGTTGTCGAAATGCATCTCGAGCTCTGTCAGGCCTGGTGCTGTGATCACTGCCTTGGGAAGTCAGCTCCAGGGTGAAGAACCTTCATCCAATATCCAACTTAAGCCTCCCCTGACACAGCTCCGGGCCATTCCCTTGGGTTCTACTGCTGGTTCCCAGAGAGCCCAGATCAGTGCCAGCCTCTCCTCCCCCGTCACGAGGGAGCTGTAAACCATGAGCAGCTCTCCTCTCAAGGCAGAACAGGCCAAGTGACCTCAGCCCCTCCTCATATGGTCCCTCTAGACCCTCCACCACCTCCTGCTGACACCACAGACACAGCAGCAGGGACACACACCTGCAAAGAGCACCTCTCCACAGCGGATGGGTTTGCGCGGCCTCGTTCGCGGTCCCTGCATCAGCGGCCGCTCTTGGGGCAGCAGCAGGTAGTTCTTGGCTTCATCCACCAGATCCCTGTGCAAGACAGGAAAATATTAACCCCCAGAGCTCAGTCTTGGAAGAAGGGGCCAATCAGAACTGATGGGAAGAGCAGCCAGCACTAGTCATGCATCTCAGGTATTGACAAGTCACACGAGAAGAGCGTGAGCAGCTCCAGTTAAACGTGTGCTGTCACCTAAATATTCATGGTTGTTTACAAGCCACTGACACAGTGACAGCAGCAAACCAGCACCAGTGCTTGGCCAGAGTTCATAACAGATACAGCTTGCTATAAAAAGACTGATAAAAAAAATATATATGACAAGAGATTTGTCAGGCTTACTGTGCAGAAAAGAAAAACCCAGCCTGCCTCAAGCTAAAACTTAACAGTCAGTGGTTTTGCCTCAGAAGAGAACAGGAGTTGGAAAGCACACAAATACATAATACACACATGACCAATAGATGGAGATAGTACCCTTCTGATGAGTATTTTCTCCATCAGCTCTGGCCAGCTCACACTGTCCATCCCTTCATGACTTGCCACCTGGACTAATCCTAATATTCCAAACCCTTGAATAAAACAAAAAAGAACAGAAAAGTCCTCCCTCCCTCTACAAATGTGGAATTCCCCCAGTATGAATGCTTATTCAGGAAGAGAATAATTTAGCCTATGCCCTGAACTTCTTTACAATATGCACAAGATAGATCAGGTGCTTTGTGGACGATACAAAACTCTGTAGAACCGGAAAGGTGAGACTCATACCATACAAGGAGGAAATGAAAACTTCCCTGCATTATCCTTGTGGGAAAGAGCAGACTGAAATCCCAGAGTCCAATTCAGCTATCAAAGTGCAGACATTCAACATAGAAAAACTACTTTAGATCTCACTGAGATCATCATGAAAGCCATGCAAGAGCTAAGCTGCAATAACAGGCCATGACTAGAGGGTGTGTGGTATTCACATGCCCTCTGAACAGAGAGAAGCTGTGAGACAAGCAGAGAAGAAGGAAAAACATAATTCTTATCTCACTTGCTGTGCTAAGGTGGAATGCAAAATGGAGATTGTTTACCTGAAGTGAGGATGTTTTGTTCCCCTGGCCTATCAAGGCCAAGTGTGTGTGTGAGTCTGGACTCTCACGAGACAGTCACGAGAGAATCAATGAGTGCAGTTCTGTGCAGTTGTGAGCAAGGGTGAGTGCAAGGCAGATTCACTTGAGATGCAATGCATATAGTATAGAATAACAAAGTAATTATTTAGCCTTCTGATAAGATGAAGGCCTCCTTGTCATTTTCTCTCCCTCACCAACGTCTGAGGCGCCTTTGATTCGATAAGTGGTGAACCCAGACGTGTGCCTGTGGCCTGGACTGAAGAACCAAGACCCTGAATTTGGGCCACAGTTCACAGCACGGCTGAGCACAAAAGAATCTGCCAAATCCCAGAAGCGTGTCCAGAGATCGTCGTGGGACAGACAGGAAGCCTCTAGGACCCTGCAGGATCCCGAGCCTGGACACTGCCGGCTGCTTCTCCCCAGAGAGAAGGGTATTAACCCTTTCCTGAGTCTCCCTAGGAGGAAACCCAGTCTTTTCTGGCCGTGTTTGGCCCCCAAGCCTTGAGGCAGGGGCTGGGGAAGCTCCTCTGGCAGGCACTGCCCGATTGGGTGGGCTTTGACTTTGGGAGAAATGTCTGTAGACATCAGCACTCAATTTTCATGAGGAGAGAAATTCACTTTGAAATTCTGGGAGCTCATGCTCCGTGACCATGGAGTTCTTCTGCCCCAGCAAGAACTGTACGAGTTTTTTGGCTGGGCCAGATGCCATGGGCTCCCCATGGGCCTGAATTCCTCTTGGGACCCCCGCACGTGGAATGCTCTGGGTATTTATCTTAGAAGGCATTTCGAACAGACTGGGAAGGTCCATCACCAGCTGCCCACTTGGGAGCTGCTTTTCACATTTTTGAGAGGAGACCACATTCGTTTGGGAACCGTTTCTGGCTCCGTGGGGGCCTCCTGCAGGGACGTGGGGGGATGGTCCCCCCGCAGGGACCACCAGCCCCCTCGGCCGCAGCCGGCGGGAGAGAACTCTCTCCAAGGACAGTGACCGCCGCTGCTCGCCCCATGCGCAGAGAGCAGGGGGGCGGCTTTGCCCAAGGTGCAGGCAGTTTTTCTGTCTCCCTGGAGCATGCCCAGAGGGTGCTGCCGGTGGCTCCGGCAGCGGCGGTGCCGCCTCTGGCACCGCCCCTCCCGGCTTCGTCCGAGTTGCCGGGCAATGCCCCGGCAGCCACGGAGACTCCACCGGCCCCGCCCCGACAAG
>VYZP01047748.1:1603-13511 GCA_013400635.1 Hypocryptadius cinnamomeus | reverse complement strand
TAGATGCAAAATGAATTATTTTATGCCTCTATTCAGGCTTGTGAAATTATGAGATCATGGAAAAAGAGTGGTTCTTTTGTTAACTCAACTATTTCCATAATTAACATTCTTTTGGCTACTTGAGGTTTAGCATGCTATTTCATTAAAATAACGCAATTGCAGATGGAGAAAAAAAGTTTTTAAAGTATAATTGGTTTTCATTGTCAATATAACTTAAAATCCCATTAGCCACAAAATTTCAGCATTGTTTTCCTAATGACTTGCATAATTGGATCATCAGATTTCTCTCCTTAAAAAAAAAAAAAGAGAAAAAGTCTCATGTGGTGACTTTAAAGGTTATTTGCATGAATTTTCCCCCCTCAGTGTTACATTTGCACTTTTATTTCCACCAGTGCTGAAAGGTCAGAGACCTAGCAAATTAAATGAAATCATGTCAAGAGCAACTAGAGCTCTTACTTCCCCTTTCCTCTCTTTTTTTCTTTTTAGATTCTGACAGCTACTGGCAAATGCATGTATGCAACCAGTTTGATTTGGGATCCTTGTCCATCTCAGCCTATTAAGGCAATTTAGAGCTCTCCTCTGGGTCTTTCATGGTGCTGTTCTCTCTTTTACGTTTGCCTGTGGCAAGTTTTGTCACTTCATTTCAGGAATTCAGTGCACTGGACTGAACTGGACTTAAATGGAAACTGTTTTGGACATATTGTAAAATAAGGAGTGTTTACACAAAGAAGTGTAGATATTCCCATTAATAAATATTTTCCAGAGGTCTTGTGATCATACAAGTAAACTAGACCTGCCATACATATTACTAGAAAAACTCCCTTCTAATTTTCTGTGTGTCTCTATTTTTACAGGAGTCAAACACATTCAGAATTATAGAAAAATTGCATTACTCGAAGAGATCTTGAGACATTATCCAGTATGTCTTCTTCCTGCAGGGCAGGTTCAGCTCTTCCTAAACCTGACAGATTTTTATCTTACCAATTCTTTAAAATCTCCAGTGTTGAAAAATCTGTATTTTCTCCAGGCAATCTATCGAAGTCTTTAAGAACATTTGACATTCTTTTCTCTAATACATAAGTTAGATATTTGTTGCTGCATTTTAGGCTGATTTCTAGCTTTCCTATTTGAATGTGCTCTTTATGCAGTAGTGTTTTAGAATACTTGAAGACCATGAAAGTACTCTTCAGATGCCACTCACACTACACAACACATTTTGCTTGTCCTCAAAGTTTGTGTTTTATAACCCTTTGATTATTCTTATCTCTTTAGTTGGTCAGCATTTCTCCTGATGATATCTCATATATAGCAAAGCAGTTGAGTGAAATAAACAGGAAGGTTTTTTTTACTTTTTCTTCCATATGATCTTCTTCCAGGATGAAGGTTCTGTTTTGTCTTTGAAATGGCCTTGCATAGCTGACTCATGTCCAATTTATGGTCCACTATAGTACATGCATCCTTTTTCAGAGGAACTGTTATTACTCATCCTATAATTTTGCAGACGGTTACTCTTACCTAAGTGGAGAACTTTTGATTTTTTGCCCTTATTAAATTGCATCCCAGCCACTTGAGACAGTTTCTCCAATTTATAATAATCAGTTTGAATTCTAACCTCATCATTGACTGTCCCAGCTTTGAATCATTTAGAAATAGAGTAACTATATTCCCTACTCATCATGCAGTTTTTATTATAGAAAGTTTTCCATAGACCTAAACTTCAAATCAGTCCCCAGCAGACCTCACTCTTACATCCTTCCAGCTGAACAGTTTGTCTTTATGCACAGTATCCCAATCAGTTGTATCCCTACCATATGGCAGTTTCAGGAAGACCCTGGATTGCTGAGAAAAATGTCATAAAAGACACTGTCAGAAACTTTTCTAAAGTAAAGATATTTTCCTTTTCAATACACAGGCCTGTCACTATGTCATAGGAAAAAAAATCAGTTGCTTGACGTGATTTGTTCTTGACAAATCAGCTTTGGCTGATTCATATCCCCTTGTTCCCCCTCCAGATGTTTGAATTCTTGAACCACTATTTTTTTTCTTGGTAATTGAAATGAGATTGACTGATCCACACCACTTTTCATTTTTTTTAAAGGTAAGCACTATGATTGCTTTTTTTTCTGTTTTCTGAAATTTTAGCTCTCCTCATTCCATTCTCAAAATAATTGCCCTGGGCTGTGAGATCACTTCAGGCCAGTTCTCTACGTACTCCCAGGTGAATTTCATCAGGACCAGCCAGCTTAAAAAACATCCAGCTTCTCAAAGTAGAATTAAATCTCTGCTTTATCTTTTTCAACCCAAGTTTTTACCCATTTTTCGTTGATGCTAATTGTGTTAGACATCTAATCACAGCTGCTGTATCAAGTGAAGACTGAAGGAAAACTACATTCTCATCTTTGGCCATCTGTGCACCATTGAGGCCTCTTGTACTTAGGAACCTGTGAAATGTTTTGATAATCTCTGCTTTGTGTAGTGATAGAATAAGGAAAGAGAAAGATTGCAGTGATATTTAAACTAATTTATGACCTCAGAAGGAAGTTAAGGCTCTAATGTGGGCCATGCATATATGTGAGATTCATCACACTCATTTTAATCAATAAAAATGCTAATATCTAATTTAAGCATGCTCTTAAGTGTCTCTTTGTAGTCAATGGGAGATAGAAAGTGACTTCAAGGATCAGCTTTTTCCCTTTTCCCGATACCTTTGTTAGATGAAACCCAACCTGTCAAGAACAGCACGTGACAATGATGATACCTGTGCAAGCAGACAGGAATGGCAGCTTGGTTTCCAAAAGATGTTTTTTGAAATAGTTCATCTTATAGCATGGTATCAATTTGAACAGCTTGTTTTATTAGCATGTAACCAGAGTGGTGACCTAGCTGAAGTCCAAGTCTGTTTTAAAGGGCTAAATCTGTACTTTTTAAAAATTATTATTTTTTACCTTTTTTTTTTATTGCCAGTGTAGTCAAAAAGTCCAAACATTGCTTAAGTTTCCCCACCTTATTCAGTCTCCATTCCTTTAAAGACCCTTGTGTGCCACTACATTCTGCACACAGAACTGTGAACCACTGTCATATATTTGCTTCATGGTGGAAGCCAAGAGAACCAATGTATGTTGGTCAGAGCATGCAGTAATTCTTTAGTTATCTTGAAATGTTCAGTACTGCTTGAGTTTCCTTCAGGTCTTTTTTTGCTGATGTGACATCATGAATTTTTTTGTATTTTTAGAGTCTCCATCTTCCTTTTCTTTCTTTTCCTGCACCTGAGAAGAATTTGATGTGTACACTGTGTGTTATTCAAGTCTGCTCAGCTCAGCTACAATATAATGTGTGTGTTTGTGTGTGTGTGCACAGGCACACACAGGTGAGAGATTCCTGGAAAAACAAACACAAAACAGGTTTTCCTTTTATGCCAATTTGAATGATTGTTCTTCTCTTGATAAAGTCTGGCACATATGTTGTTGTTTCATATGAACTGTCACAATAACCTGACTATAATGCAGATTCCTGACCCAGCTTCCAGAGGTTTGTGATATGTCCCCTTATTCCATTAGCACTTTGTCATCTGCACCCCTGATGCCACTGTCATGTGGAGAAGAGGTTTAGGATGAGGTTCTTGATAGTGTTGAAAAGTCTCTTTGTCTTTTACTCACCCTGTATCTCTCCACTCTCATTGTGCACAATTCCTATTTATATGTTTCTGCTTGTCTCACCAACTGCTGTATCTCACACACAACTTGTAGAGCTTTATTGTGGAGACTTATGAATTCAAATATTTGGGGTTTATTTTGAACATGATATAGTAGAATAAGAAGGCTGTCAAATATTCCTTCTATGTAATTCCTCATAAGTGTTTCAGAAGAGGGCACTTTTCCTCTGACATGACAGTAAGAATTGGCTGAACTACTTTCTGGAATGCAAGTAAAGGAGGGATCTTAGTCACATCCTTCCTTTGGGGCTGGTGACCTCATTTCTCTAAGTGTTGATTGCTTTTTTTGTTTGTTTGATTGGTTGTTTTTTGGTTTGTTTGTGTTTGTTTTTAATTTTCTTTTTTTTTTCTTAATGTGATTTGTAGCAAATTCCATCCGAAGGCAACATAATAGNATATTGAAAGCATTACAAATGCTTAAGCAAAAATCCAGCTATGTTCTCAATTTCATGCAGAGCATCTTAACTTCACTAATATCTAACCAGCAAAACAACCAAACCCACCCCCCTCCCCCAAAAAAACCCCAAAAACCAAAAAACCCCAAAAAACAAGGCAGAAAGGATTTGCAGTGTTTCCATGTTTTGGTTCAAATAATTTTAAAGATATTAAAAATGTTCTGGTAGTGCACTTAAATGCCTTTATTAAGCAGACATATGGAATCAGTTTATGTTAATATTTTATTTTAATGATGACATCATATAAATATAATTTACATTAGCGATATAAAATGGCTGAATGCATAAGCAAATAAAATGAATAAGTATATAGTTTTAACTCTATATGCCAGCAATGATGCTGCATATAAGGATGATGTATTTTTTTTATATTTATAATTCAGATAAAGTAGATTAAAAAGGTTTTCCAAAGCACAGGAATAGAGGCCAGAAAAGCATTGCTTGAAATTTCTTTTCTCTACAGCTTAGTGCAAATAACTGCTCTACAGCAATTTTTCTGATCTCTGAAATGGGAATAGCAGCTGAGTGCTAGTGCTTGGTGAATGACTTACTCAAGACTACATTTCAATGACTAAAATGTCAGATATATTTAGATTTTTTTTTCTTTTGAATTTCTTATTTCATTTTTTACATAATTTATTTCAATTTGCTAAGTAACTACTTGGCTGTCAGCCCTCAAGTTTGCATTGAGTTATTTTTATTTTTCTGGTTGTATTTGAACTGAAACCCTTACAAAGACAGAAAAAAAATTCTCCCTTCATATTGTAACTTGATGTAGTTGTGAATTTGTATATGGCATTGTGTTAGTGCAAGGTATTCAATATCTTTATTTTTGGAGGTGTTAAGAGCAAGCTGGAAGAATCACCTTGATTTAAGATTAGTGTTTAAGTTTATTTTTGCTGCAACTACTGTAACACACAAAATTAAATGCTCGGCTTTCTCCCCCGTGTTCTGTTACTACAAGGCCTGTTTCAGGCTGGTGGCTTCCTATGAGGTCTGAACAGGACATGACATTTTCAAAACTGAAAAACATTCACTGATCCCTCTGATAACAGGCAAGGCTAACTTTAATCACAAATTCCTTTTTGGCTCAGTTCTATGGGGTCAGAATTCATTTCAGGATAACTGACAATTCTGCTGCATTCATTAGACAAAGCATGTCAAAGTTCTGTAATGTTGCACATTTTACACCAATGTGTGCCTGCCTTAATTCACAATTTTCAGCTGCAGCCCACCACTCTGTGCAGATATATTCTGTGTAGAACGGTTGTAAGCACTGAATAACCAATGCAGAAATTGTCCCTTGTTGGAAAAGGGGATGGGCAAGGTTTGTGCTCAGAGACAGAGGTGGTGGCAGACACCTCTGGCCCATATTTCTACTGTGGCAGACCTGGTGTCAGTGGAAGGTTGGCAGGGCTGAGTCGTGTTGGGTTTCCTGTTGGTTCAGTGAGAATCACTGCCTCAGACTCTGCTGGCACATCACACAATGGCAGCTGTCACTTCAGATGTCATTTGAGATATAGTCCAGGAACATTTTGAACTCAAAACCTGAAGTCTCTGCAGCTTGAGCTGAAAAGAAAGTGTCTGTAGCCAAAAGAGAAATACTTTTATAACTCTTCTGTAGACTGGACAGCTGGGGCGGGTTCACAGTCTTGCTGAGAATAGTTGTAGCCCCAGTGTTAGTGGAATGGAAACATGGTGGTGTCAGGCAATCTGGAAGTGCTTATCCCCATGTTAATATGGGAATTTGGAAGGTAAATGCACATTTGGTGGATTACACTCTTCTAGTAAACCCAGAGTGAACATGTATTAGGAGTAGGCTGCAGAACATCTAGCTGCCAATTCAGTTCTGTTCCTCAACAAACACCCAAACCTTTGAGCAATTAGAAAACTTGCAGAAAGTAATGCTGCTAGTGGTGTCTATAAATCAAGAACAAATAAACAATCATTAAAATTCTTCCTCAGTAACAGAATCTGATAGTGACTCAGAAGCAGTAAATGAGAATAGATAGTCTAGCTCCAGCCCTAATGGAGAAGGATCGGTGCCAGCTAATAACTTTCTGTTTCTTTCAGTAAATAAGTGTGAGTACCCTGGGTTACAGGCTGGATAACTAATGGAAGTTGAATCACCTATATTCTGAAATTTATACCCAGTCAAATGGCAATTTATTTGCTTACTAACATAGTTGCCCCCACTTATGTTCTTGTAATCCTCATTGACATTAATGGGAAATATGCTGTTATGTGGATATGAAAGGGAGATACAGAGTCAAAAACCTTTTTTGTTTTTTCCATCCTTGTAAGGCAAAAGTGGAAAATAGTTCTTATTGCTAGAGCCTTGCACCAATTAAGACAAAAATATGCATCTTTTTCTCCAGTCACATTTAATCCTGGCTGAATGCAGGACAGTGGCTATCATGAGTCATACAGCACTCTCTGGAAAAAATTCAATGGCTCATTACCATATTAATATATTATTCTGTATCAATATATTTTAGTTTTTAACAGGAAAGCTGGTGCATACCAGACATACATTACATACATTTTATTTAGCTGAATTTAACTGTTCCCACTGAAGATTTTTGAAAGTGATGTTTGCGTCCCTCTCTGGAAAACTTTTGCTTGTTTTGCACTAGTCCTGGAAATCTTAGCCTAAAAAATAACCTCAAAGAGCTTTGGAAAAAAATAAATGCATCAATATTTGGGAAAGTTACAAAGGATAGTTATGAGCCTGTTTGCCATTGATCTTGGGAAAAAAGAGTGAAATGGTTGATACAGTTCAAATTAATAAAGAGTTAAAAGAGGTGACTTTAATTGTTGCCAATCAGCATCAGTATATGCTAATAAAATTTGTTAATATAGCTTGCTACATTTTTATGAAATTAAAAATTTGATTGAAGAATATGTTTAATATAGTTAGACATCTCCAGGGCATTTGGTTTGGTACAGAGCAATATTTCAATACCTAGGAAGAGTGATGAAAATTCAATGGATTAGTAAGTACGCAAAAAAGTAAGTTTCAAAATGCAGTTGTGCATTGGGTCTTGCTGGGGTGGAGTTGCCTTTCCCCACGGCAGCCCTCACAGTGCTGGGCTGTGTTTTGGTAGCTGCAAAGGTGTTGGTGACACCCCAGTGTTTTGGGCAGTGCTGAGCTGTGCTGGCACAGCATCGAGGCTGTTTCTCCATTCTCTGCCACTGAAAGCTGACAGCCTGGGCTGGGTGAGAGGCTGGAGGGGACACAGCTGGGACAGGCTGACCCACAGGGATATTTTGTACCATATGATGTCATGCTTGGCAATAAAACTTAAGAGAAAGAAGGTGGGGAGCATTTGTTATTCCGTCTTTTCTCTTCCAAAACAACATTATGGGTACCAAATCCCTGCTTCCCAGGAAGCAGCTGAGCATCACCAGCTTATGGGAAGGAGAAAATAAATATTCATTATAAAAACTCCAAAAATATCTACACTCAGGCTTTGCTTTATTTCATGAAACTGCCTTTATCTCAAACCATGAGGATGTGGTGCGAGCGAGTGGTTTGGTTGGCACCTGTTGCCCACCAAAATCAACCCACTCTAAGTTATAAATGGGAATTATTAGGAAGCAGACATCTTCTCAGGGAATTATTAGGAAGCCTCAGTAAGATCCATTCTTCACTACACATGCATTATCACAATTTGGAAAATACAGAATTGTACTACTAAAGCTTCTGATTGAAAAAAATTCTAGGGGAAGATATAAATAATGAAGAAAATAGATTATGAAAATGTAGGCACTTTGCTTGGAACTGTGGTACAGGAAAATTATTTCCCAGTATTGCCCATTACATATTCAGAGGCCAGGGGAAAAAAAGAATCAGTTAGACATAAAGGACTGGAAATATGTTCATGCGAGAAGGGAGTGTGGAAAGGACTTAGAGGTCATGGGAGTTAATCTGATGAAAATGAGCTGCTAAAGATAACACTGTGGCAAAAAGGTTAATGAGATCACTACATGAATCCACAAGAGGATACGAGAAGTTATAGAGAGATTAAATTACTGTATTGTTGGGTTTTGCACTGACCCATCTGTATCAGGATAATTTCTGATATTTGCTGAAGAGTGTTATAAAGTGGGAGAAGATTTAGAGAAGAGCTATGAGAATGACTAGTGAACTGGAAAACATGCTCTAAGGAAGGAGTAAATTATTTAGTTTATCAAAGAGAAGATTAGGGAGTCAGTGTCTGTTTGGTGAACAAGGTTCAATAGTGCATTCTTCAACCTAACCAGAAAAATATGACTGGAATCTTTGTTAGACAAAATAACACTGAAAACATGAACATGTCTTTGAAATAAGAGTTGTTTGGTTTTAATGCATCTTACCAAAAAATTCTTCACCAGAGTTAAATTTGTAATCAGGATTAGGTTCTGAATCTAAAGCTACCTTCCTGTTGAGGTCCATCTTCTGCATTCAGAAGCTATCTATTGGCTCTGCAAAGCATGAAACATGTTTTAGATCAAATCTAAATCCATACTACAACTGGAGATGTTATATGCAAAAATTTTGCTGAATTCCTTATGTTTCTCTAACCCAGCTTATAAATATCCTCTTTGTCTTATCATCCATAACAACTAATTTCTGTTTCTGCAATATGAATGTTAATTAAAAAGCTACCTCATACAGATGTATATGTTACGTACAGATATATATGTGGGGAAATTTATTTACAGAAATATCATTATTTACTAATTGTTACTGTCCTGTGAATCCTTAGCTTTTCTCACCATTTCTAAGATGATAAAGTTTAAGGAGAGGAATAAGGAGAAATAGGAGAAAGATAATTTGGAGACAGACATTATGACAGTAGAGTAAACAATCTCAACAGAATAAAATCAACCAGCATAGAGACTTAAATATGCCTCATGTAGTATTGTTTAGTGACAATGAATAAATTTATAGATGTGCACTTTCACTTTGAAAAATTCCAAACTGTTTAATAAATTGTTTGTCTTATTTATCCCCTTACAATTTTCTTTGACTTTTCCTTTCCAACTCTTCTCAATAATAAATGTAGGGATCTTTAAAAAAAAAGAAAAAGAAAGAGACATAAAATTTAGTGGTAAACATTAATTTACAAATAATTAATTGATCCCTAGAAGACTCAGGGCAAAGGAACTTTGTTTCATGATATTGGAAAAAAAAAAAGTAAAGAGATCCAATTCTGAGATGATCAGAAACTATTGATTAATTTAATCTTGGAACAATGACTACTAGAATTAATTTTGCTAATTTTTCACAATAATAATAGACTGGACTTCAGGGCTTACCTGTTTCTCTTTCAGACTAAGAGAAAGGTTCCTGATAATGTAAGTAGGTGGTGACTATGACAATGGTCACTTGATGGTCTGCATTAAGTTTATCTTAATGCCTTCATGGAGGCCAAAAGAAAGTACTTTGAAATGAAAACACTGAAGTATTGAGTAGCTGCTAAGTAAATTATAATTTTTTGTCGTTAGTAATTGTTTATCTAATTGTATTGATTCAAATTACATCACCACAGAAATTCAAAATGACCCTCAGTGGCCATGGCATGGAAATTGGCACAGGTTTTATCAGCTTTTTCCCTGTGAATTCAATGAGTGTACTCACAGTCATACCCATTAATTTTTCATACCCTTAATCCAGAACAAGTTGCAAAAGGGACATGACTTAAGTTCTGGTGTTGCTTCCTTTTGAAAATGTGGAACTGTTTTTTCTCAGGAACTGGAATCATTATCATGATAGAATCATCATAGAGTGGCTTGGATTGAAAGAGACCTTATACATCATCTAGGCCCAAACCCCCTGCCACAGGCAGGGACACCTTCCTCTAGAGCAGATTACTCAGAGCCCCATCCAACCTGGCCTTCAACACTTTTGGGGATGGGGCAGCCACAGTATCTGAGAGATATATGTGAGATGTCACAGGCATTCCTGAGGAGATCAAAATTGGGCCATAATGACCTATTTCCTGAAAAACGTTCATCTGCAAATGGTGAATACCACAAAGTTCTAAATGGAGGAATCTACTGAACTTATTTGTAGATATTTATTTCCACCTTCCACAGGTGATACCTTGCATAATGGAAGGTTATAGCTTGAGTGATTCTGCAGATTACTATTAATTTTCTGATAATGCACATTAATTTTCTCATCCAAAATTATTTTGTTTTCACTGAATTACAAAATCTCGATGTCAGTAGCTTATTATCAATCATGGCTGTATTCTGGGAACATAAACATGGCATTAATTTACAACTTTCTGATACTTTGGTCCAAGAACATCACGAACAGTACAGATGGCATTATTTGCTCCACAGCTCATCTCCTTGACGTGTTCTGGATCTGTGCTCTATTTCACTGATGGGTGTCTTTGTGGAAAGGTTATGTTCTGCCAGCATATTTACAAATGCCCCCTTTGCCTTCAAAATTACTGAAAAATTATTAGTATGGTGAATCTCTGTGCCCATTTTGTCTCAGTAGTCCAATTCACAGAATGTAAGGAAAGGTTATGCCCTTTGCCACTAATATGTATGTTCCCCAGATTTTTGGAATGGAATCAGGGAAGGAATTCTCTCTCTTTTTTTTTTTTTTCCCTCCACAAGAAAATGAAGTTAAAAAGTTAAAAAGATTGAGGAAAACAATACTTTTATATGGCATTCAATCTGATGATTTGCACTTGTGTCCTTGTTATCCAGAATGTCTTCAAGACAGGAATATATAAATAGAAAGATAAGGGAAAAACAGATCAGTAGAAGCCAGTAAACTAAGGGGAAGAAAAATCCAACAAAAAATGACCCCTTATGGTATGAATTAGATTGCAATCAGCTAAACAAAATTCTTTTTTCCTAATAAATTCATGTTTCTGATTCTTGTTCTTCCATATTTTGCTGTCAGTCTTTCATTGTGGTGTCAAAGGCACGAGAAGTCCTTTCATATAAAAGCAGAAAAAATCGACTTTACAACTATGTGTCATAGGCCTGGAATCCAAACCTCTTGGCTTCCATGCGAATCTACAATAGAAAAAAGTGGCTATGCTTAGGAGCATCTTGTCATTTAATAGTTGCATTTTTAGGGAAGTAATGAGGCCTGTTTCAGTCTTTGAAAGAACTTCTTGAGAAGACTGTAGCCCTGAAGAAAAGTTAAGACTATTTGTAACCCTGAGAATCCACTCTACTATTTTGAACTGCAAAGTATTTATTTTTAAAACTTAAGAAAAGGACTTAAGGAGGGAGGAAACCTACCCTTAGTTTATTTATGAAAGAACTCTACTTTTGTAGCAAGATTTGCCTACTCTATTCTCTTATTTACTGGACAAAATCCTAGCACAGTTCCAGTCTTGATAAAAATGTGTCAGATTCTGGTTTGCACAGACATTGTTTATCTTGTCTGTCATTCATCTCTCAGATCTTTGTGGCATTTCATGAAACGTTTGCCTATGTCCCACATTTATTTTCAAAATGAAAGTTTAGGTATACATCTTGGTTATTTAGCAGATGCCTGAAAAAAATATGAGCACTACCTCACATATCCTGTGCCCGGGAAACCTTAACCTCCAGTGTTTGCTTGTATCCACTTTTCTCAATACTGCTGTTAACTTGTTTTTATGTTTGAATTTCTCATTTGCCTTGTGAGAAATTTTATTTTCCCCTTCTTTCCTTGCTTCCCTGCTTCCTTCCTTCTCCCTCCTCCATCCCTTTCCCTTTCCCTTTCCTTTCCCTTTCC
>VYZP01047745.1:0-41131 GCA_013400635.1 Hypocryptadius cinnamomeus | reverse complement strand
TTTTTTTTTTTTTTTTTTTTGCTTTTGTTTGAATAAGATGTCAATGAGTGCAGGCAGAACGTGTGCAGGCCTGATCAGCTCTGCAAGAACACCCGTGGTGGCTATAAGTGCATTGATCTGTGTCCCAGTGGAATGACCAAAGCAGAGAACGGGACTTGCATTGGTGAGTAGAAGCACTAATGTACTGTGTGGCTCTGGGAAACACAGGGACAATGATGATGCTTATTTTTTTAATAATCCTGAAGATTTTCCATCTCCAGTTATTAATATTTGCACATACTGAAGCACCAACTTGTCTTGACTTATGGAGCATCTGTATTTAACTTTTTTTGTAGTTGGTATTAAAAAGCAGATGTATCCTTGCCACCTCTAGTTTTCCACTGTTCTTAAGCAAGAACAGTAAGATTTCCCTTGGTGTCTTTTCTGTGTTGGAACCTTGATTTCTCTCAGTTACTCATTGACTGAAATGTTTTGCTCTGTGTGTGCATGAAGAGTTTGGCTTGGGAGCTCTCAATCAAAATCACAGGTCCCTGCTGCTTATCAGGGAGGGCTTTAAGCACAGCTGATGTTGTAGGCGGTACCAAAGCTTTTGTTCCAGTGGAATCATGGAATGATTTGGGCTGGAAGGGACCTTAAAAATCACCCATTTCTAGCCCTTGTCAGGGACAAGGACACCATCCACCATCCCAGGTTGCTCCAAGCCCCATCCAGCCTGTCCTCGGACACTGGCAGGGATGGAGCAGCCCCAGCTTCCTCCCGCAGTGAGGCTGTTGCAGAGCTGTGACTGTTGCCTTGCCGTGTGCTGCAGATGTTGACGAGTGCCGGTCGGGGTCGCACCAGTGCCGCTACAACCAGCTGTGTGAGAACACCCGTGGCAGCTACCGCTGCGTGTGCCCGCGAGGATTCCGCGCCCAGGGCACGGCCAGGCCCTGCGTGGGTAAGCTGCCACTCGCTCCTCTCACACCTGTGCTCTGCTTTTGCCTGGCTTTCTGCTGCAACACACCAGCAGTGCTATCCCTGTGCAAGACCGTGCTGTAGAGACAAGCTTGCTCTGCATTTCCAAATTGGCCGTCTAAAACAAAGTGTTCCGTTCTAAACAAACAGGCAGAGCTAAATGGTTCCAAACGGAGATTGGTTTGGGGCTGTGCTTTGAAAACAAAGAGTAAGAGGGACTCAAAGCACTGGTGGATGGTGTGGCAAATGACCACTCCACAGGAGGCTTCAGTTATAAAAATCAGGTGGGATTTGTTGGTGTGCTGGCTGTGCCCTGGCCTGCCCTGGCTCACCCCTGAAGGCAGTCACACAGGCAGTCATGTGGGTTCCCCTAGGGAGCACACTCCAAGGAGCTGCAAGAGGCCAACAGACCCAGAACTGGGTTTGGCTCCTGAACATCCCCAGTACACCTATGGACTATATATCAGGACTGCCAGGGGTGTTCCCCAGCAGGCAGAGCACAGGGGCCTGATCTGCATTTCTCCCTCAGTGCTCCCCTCCTGGCATGGGTGGCTCCCAGCAGGGAAGGAATAGGATCCCTGGCACTCACAGGAATGCCAGCCATGCAGTCATTCCCTGTGCCATCTTGGCATAAAGCCATGCAGGGTTTTCTCCCACATCACGGGAGGCTCCAGAGCTCTGACATGGGGAGCAAGAGAGTTTAGTGTGTGAGGCCAGGGCAAGTGGGTAAGCACTTCCCCTGGCACTTAAGAGGCTTCAAGAAGGCAGTAGGATCATTTAGAATCACCTTTACTGCATTTATGTCAAATATTTAAAATGCAAGAGCTGACCTACCCTGATAATGAGGATTTCTGAATGTGGGTATGTGATACCAAGTCAGGCCGGTTTCGGTTGCTGTTACATATGTCAGAAAAACATTCCTCCCTGATGACTTCTTCAAGATAAATAGTTTTTTCTTATTTTATTTTTTTTAACAACCTAAGATTTTGGACTGTCAAAAGCCAGAATGTTTGGGATTTTTTAAAAGAGATTAAATTGCACTAAGAAGTGTTTGGCTGTAGGCCATTATATTATATAAGATATTATATTACTTCCGCCATCTGCCTCTGTACTGAAATAAAACCAATCCCAGACTCTTAACTTATATTTAAGCCATTTAAACTTCTGACAGGAAAAAGGCAGGTAAAGTCTAGGACTGTAGGTTTCACAAAACACCAGCACCCCTTAAAGCTGCCTTCTGACCAAGGGGCGCTGACAGCTCCCTCCTAATGTATTTTTATGGTTTGAATTTTTATGTTCCTAAAAGTATATTTTAAATATATATTCATCCAAAGTATTAGTTTTGTTAATAAAATCCAGTTTTTATTGTCATTGCTGACAGTGAGCACAGGGAGGAGTTGGAAACTAAAGATGGCTCAGACTGAAACAGAAGTAGTGAATTTTGTTCCTGCCTGTGCCATTTTTACCCTGAGGAAAGTCCTTTGTGCCACAATTCCATTTTTTGTTTGTTGGATGGGGATAAGCTGCTCCTTTGTGACCCCCACAGAGCTCTGTCTGCCCATTTACCTGAATTACACTATTTCTGGGAACTGTGTTGTTTTCACTCCATTCCACATAGGTGAAGGGCTTTGCTAAAAGCTGCTATAATGCAGATTACACATGCAAGGCTATCTAGAATATAAAATTGGGTACTGTTTTTCAAATTAGAGAAAGCCTGAAAATGTAGCAATTTCAATTTCAAAATAATTTTACCTTGTTCTTATAAATATTAGAGTTCCCATGCCTCAGCAGCCTCTTCTCACAGGGGCAGCCCTGACACCAGCACTGGTGGCTCCCTGCAGTCTGTTCTGTTTGTATTGCACAGGCTGCTCTTGCAAAAGAAACTGCTTAAATTTTCACCTGTTGTCTTTCATAATTTCGATGAAAATCTTCTATTGCTTATCCACAACTTGTTCTAAGGACATTGGTTGTCATAAAGACATCAGTATTAATTTATTTTAGGCAGGTACAGATTGTAAAAGTCAGCACTTGAGTGCTAAGGAAATGATGGGTTTGTTTCCTTTTACATGTATATGAATAATACATTTTTCATCTTAAGCACATACTGAGATTAATACAATTAAAATTCACATCAGTTATTGTCATACTTAAAGTGAAATTCTCATTTGTAACATCTGAAAATTCTACCCTAAGGATAATTCCACAAATATGTGAAGTTTCAGTTGTGTGTTTGCCAAACAACAGCTGCAAAATATTGTAACACTCTGCAATTACTACTTCTGGATTTCCAACTCTTAAAGCATTTAATTATTAATACTCCCCTATCCATTTAAAACCTTAAATGTATCAAATATTAATAACCACTTCATAAAAATGCAGGCTAATATTCTACTATATTTCTTGTAGTATTGATTTTTAAGTACTGTTTTCTTGAATTTGTGGCTTGGGGAGTTACAAGCTGTGCTCAAAAGCTTCTGTTCATAGGGGAGCCAAATGAAACTGTAACAACACTGGCTTAATGGCATTTTTACAGTAGTAATTGAAAGAATACACACTACTCTGGAATAATTGAACTATTATTGAGTCACCATTAAAATCATCTTTAATTTCTAGCAGGAGAATATTTATAATATATGTCAATTGTTGATGTGATGTATGTTAATAGCAGTTTTTTTATTTCTGGTCATTGCAGAGTTGTTTGGAATTAACAGACTTCTGTCTTTTTCTGGTGAAGAAATACTAAGTTTGAAAAGAAATACAGTATGTGTCAAATTTCCAGCTGAGCCTGAAGTAACTTTATAAAAGCTGTAGAAAATTTCTTTCTGGTGGTGTCAGAGAGACTGTGGGAGAAGGTCCTGCAGTCCCAAAAGCACTTATAGTTACTTGGAGGGAAGGACACTCAGCATGTTGTACCCTCAAGGCCTTTACTATACTTTGTGATCTCAGCACTCAGTTTTGATTTAAGGATGGATATTTACTGCTGGTCCAAATAACTTTGGACTGCAATTTAAACAACTAAAAATAAATAGACATTGCTTAGGAAAGCAAAAATAATTATATTTTTTAATTGTCCAAAAGTGAATTAATATGTACTCTTGAGTCTCCAACCTGTCACAGCTGGAATGACCAGTAACAGCACCAGAAGTTAGAAGGTACCTGATCTCTTGCCCCTGCAGCCTTGAAACATGTTCTTGAGCCCGATGTCCCGTCCCTGGAAGTGTCCAAGGCCAGGTAGAGCAGGGCTTGAGGCAACCTGGGCTAGTGGAAGGTGTCCCTGCCCATGGCAGGGAATGGGACTGGCTGAGCTGTAAGCTCCCTCCAACTCAAAGCATTCCATGAGTCTGTGATTCCCTCAACACAAGGCACAACAACCACATCAGAGCCTGTTGTGCTTCCCTTAGTATGGGGTGTAAGGAATTTCTAGCACTTCACTTCTCTGGAATGCTCTGTGTTAAGGGTTGTCTTTCAAAGAAGGGACCAGCAGCTTCTTCCACTCATCTGTGGAGCACTTAAGGAAAAAAAAACCCAATTACTAAGAGAATACTGAGGAGCTGAGGCTGAAACAAGGCTTCAGCAGGGCTCCTGTCCTGGTGAGCACAGTCACATCAGCCTGTGGGAGAATGAAGGTCTCTTACAGTCCAGGACAGTGGATCCTGCCTGCTTGGCCTAGTGTTCTCCATGTTTTACTGCCTCCAAATCTCGCTTTTATGTCTTCAGCTTGTTCCTGACACTGAGATAAGTATCTGTGTGTATATATACGTATAGTTACGTGTTGTTGTTTGTTTGTTTTCTCTCCTTTCCACATGGTTTGGGGCTCTGGATCATGTCACATGAGCAGACATTAATGAATGTGAACAAGTGCCTAAACCCTGTGCACTTCACTGCACCAACACCCCCGGCAGCTTCAAGTGTTTCTGTCTACCTGGGCAGCAGTTACTGGGTGATGGGAAATCTTGCGCCGGATTGGAGAGGGTGCCAAATTCGGGTGCCTATTACAGTAGCTATAACTATGCTCAGTTCTCCCCTGGGAGAGACAACCAGCAACTGCAGCACTATCACAGGCACTCCTCAAATCTCTACAGCTCCTTCTCAGAGTATAGGAACAGCAGAATACCTTTCTCCAGGACTAGAAGGAACCTTAGAGAAACTTGTCCTGAAGGCTATGAGGCAAGAAATGCCAGATGTGTAGGTAAATGTCAGTCCTATCTATGCAACTCTATTTTGGGCCTTATTCTTAGGTTACTGTGTGATATGTACCAGGGGCTGAGGATTTGTGGTGCTGGGGTTGTATTTGCTATTACCCTGGTCAGTATTCAGAGGGTTCTGTATGTTCTGGTCTCTGCTGTCTTGGCTCACATTGTAGCAAAAATGTTCTCAAACCTCCTTATAACCTCTTGTTTTAATTGTGCTGCTTATTACCTGTATGCAAAATGTTTCCGTGTTATTGTCTTTCTCCTGATCATGGTAGCTCACCTTGGTGAATCTTCTCACACTCCAAAAGCCACCAGGAGCCCCAGCCTGGTTACAATGCTTCTGTCAGACTCCCATTGGCAGCAGTGATCTGTGTCAGAAAGGTTTGGAATAAACATTTTAGAATCGATCAAACTGGGGCCACTGCCAGCACTGCCACTGTCACACAGGCAACAGGCAGAGAAGCTTTTAAATAATTATTATTTTATGTAAGAAAAGGGGTTGTAATGTAATTCAGTGAGCATGGAGAAGACATCAGACCTTGTATTTAAGCTACAGAGAGGTTTCAGTAGTCCCATCCATGTGGATTGTTATGGTGTAGGAGTTTAATTGAGAGACCCAGGATACAACTCTGAGGGAAGGAAGGGTTTGTTTCCAATTTTGATCTTCTTCCTAGCTTCCAGCTGGAATTAGTTAATATGCCATGAATATTAATAATATTAATATTCCATGACACTTTCATTTCATTGAATAAATATCTAAATTTTAAAATTACTATTTAATATGAAAAATACCCCCAAATGATGCTTTTGTTAAAGAAAATTCTTTCTGTAGGCAACCATCAGGATTTGCTAACAGCACAGAGGTTTGTAGTCACATCTGTTTCTCTTTTCTGTTTGCATTTTGATCTAATGCAACCCCTGTCAGTCCAACAGAGGGGAAGCAGAGACCTTCCTTCAACTGTTTTAACCATGCAAGTCTGAACTCCTGCTTGAGATTACTTTGCTGCTGTCCTGAACTAGGCAGATGTTTCAAAAGCCATTATAATTACAAATTATCTGTGTCTAAATCATGCTAATGTGCTCTGGAAACTTTACATAATGTGGTCTGGTACTGGTACTTCTGTATTTGAGAGGGAGATTTTAAAAAAAAAAAGGAAGACAGAAAAGAAGAGCATTTAGTGACAGTCTTCCCAGCTACTGAGCCTAATTCATCCCTCTGGCATGGGCAAGGTCAGTTTGAAAGGAAAACAGCTTTGGCTGAAGAGGGAGTGACTGTAAGGAAGACTCCCCCAGTAACAAGGCTTCCTCTGGTGAGATAAGGAGTGTGGGTGTTCACTAAGCATGTTGCTTAACACTTGGTTGATTATCAGGCAGCTCAAATTGCTTTGGGGGCCAGACTGTGTTTGTATGACCCTGGCAGTGGACACAGGTGGCACATCCCCCTTTCTCCCAGAGCTTTGTCTCAGGACTGGTCTCCTCAGCTGGGATCTGTCACAGCTGCTCTTCAACAAGGGGAGGAGCCCCTCAAAGCTGACTTTAGTGCCTGCAGAGTTACAAGGAATTGCACAGGTAAAGGGAAGAGGACACTCTAATCTTAGATGTTCAACCGCATCAGAAAAAGAGTTCCAGACAACTCCCACCAGCTCTGTCTGTACACTTGCAGTACATAAATAGGGGAAAAGTACCTGTGTTCATGGCAGGCTCAGGGAATGCTGAGGTGTTGGTGCTTCTCTCCGCAGACATCGATGAGTGTGAGAGCAGAGACACGTGTCAGCACGAGTGCAGGAACAGCCTGGGCAGCTTCCAGTGTGCCTGTCCCGCGGGATACCGCCTCATGCCCAACGGCAAAACCTGCCAAGGTACGGAGAGCCATCCCTGCAGTGCTCTGGGGGAGGTCTGCAAAGAAACCTGACACCAACTAGGCCCAGCACCTGGCTGAGCCACCTCTCTGAATTGGCTATGTGAGAGTCAGCATTCAAAATTTCAGGTTTCAGGAGTTTTTATATTCCACACTTTATTGTTTCATAAAACATCAGCAAACTAGACAATTGCAACTTCTAATTCTCTGCAGTTCCCCTGTGACTGTCTCATTACACATTGAGCTCCAAGCTCTAGGATCAAAGAGAGGCACATTCTGGGCTCTGCTCAGCCTTTACCCACTTTGATTTTCACCCTTTAATTCTTCTACCTGCAGTTCATCCCTTGTATGTTTTTCCATCCAGATATTGATGAGTGTCTTGAAGAGAACATAAATTGTGGATCAAATCAGATGTGTTTCAACATGAGAGGAAGCTACCAGTGCATAGACACTCCTTGTCCACCCAACTACCAGCGAGAGCCACATTCTGGGTATGTTTTATTCTCAGCCCCTTCGCACCTGCCCCAAGCTCAGCTCCTTAACCTGTGCTTGTTAAAGGAGAAAATTTAAGTTTGCCTGACACCAGTAGAGCTCACAGTAGCTAAAGGTAAGGCACTGACATTGGAGATCATAGAGTCAGAGTCCTGGGATGGTTTGGGTTGGAAGGGACCTCAACAGAACATCCAGTTCCACCCTCTGCTGTGGGCAGGGACACCTTCCACTATCCCAGGGTGCTCCAGGCCCTGTCCAGCCTGGCCTTGGACACTTCCAAGGGATGGAGGCAGTGGCACAATTTCTCTGGGCAATCTGTGCCACTGCCTCAAGTGTCAGGGAAGAATTCCTTCCTTACATCTAATCTGAATCTCTCTAATGGTCTGACTTGCTATCAGCTTCAAAGCATCAGATATATTATTTTAGTCATGAAAATAATTCTAAGTTCCTGTTAAGCTTTGTTATGTCCCTGTTCTGGGAAAAAAACCCCATATTGATTTCTTTTAATCTTTCAATATCCTCAAAGAAAAATAGCTTGTTTCATTGTCAGAAAGCATCTTTTGGGATCAAACTCAACTGCAGTGACATCTACACTGACATGGAGGTCATGTCCTTTGACCTCCATTAGCACTGGCAAACTGCACTAGCAAAGATTTCATGTTTATCTTTTGATTAATAAATTTTATTCTGCCCTTCATTCCAAATTCTTTATTTTATGACCTAACAGACATATACCTCAAATGCTGCCCAGAACATTTTAAACTAGGTCTTGCCATTCTAATGTTTAAGAACACAATCACTAACACTTACCCTGTGGATGTCAATGACATCAGTGCAGCCAACATCTTTCTGGAATGATCCTGTTGAGGCAAAAAGGGATGTTAAACTGGGCTGCAGCTCTAAAGGAACAATGTATGAAGAGTGCATGAGCACTTCTAGAGAAGTTTTAATCTGCAACAGGGTAAACAGGGGAAGAATTTCTCCTCTAAGACCTATCCCAGTACTTAAGATACTGTGCCTTCTCCCTGGCCTAAAGTCTTCTGCTCCTTCCTAGGTTCTGTCTCAAAAGCTGCCCGGCCAACGACCTGGAGTGTGACCTGAGCACCTACGCCCTGGAGTACAAGCTGCTGTCGCTGCCCTTCGGCATCGCTGCGGGGCAGGACCTGATCCGGCTGGTGGCCTACACTCACGACCAAGTCATGCACCCCAGGACCACCTTCCTGATGGCGGACGAGGACCCTGCCGTGCCGTTTGCCCTGAGGGATGAGAACTGGAAGGGGGTGGTGTTCACCACGCGGGCGCTGCGGGAGCCCCGGACGTACCGCATGGGCGTGCGGGCCCTGTCCTACAGCGCCGACGGCAGCGTCGAGTACCGCACCACCTTCATCATCTACATCGCCGTGTCCGCCTTCCCCTACTGAGCTCAGCCTCCTTCCCCAGGGCCAGGGGTGCTTCAGCCTGCTCTGCTGCCTGCCCCATGCGGGAACCACCGCACTTCAAAGGGTGCTATGCTCTTTTCTCCTCCCCTGCTTCCCGGAGGCTGCCTCTCCAGTTCCGTTGTTCCGATTCAAGAGAAAGATCCATGGCTTTGAGGACCTGTTCCCACTTGCTTTATTTATTACACTGGAATAGTCACTTTCCACAGTATGTTCTGAAAAGCAGCAGAGAAATCGATGTAGTCAAAGCAGTAAACAAGGAGCAGCCTCCACTGAAAGTAACTGAAGAAAATAAACCCATAATTTCAAGTGGTCTACATATTTTAAAGGTTGCTAAGTGTTTTAAATTTTATATCTATTAGATTTTTTCCTTATCGATTACCCAATAGGATTAGGGCTGTGCTATACTATGTTGTGTGCTTGAACCCACCAAATGCCACTGTGCCCAAGGGTTGCAAATGCTGAAACAAATTACATTAAAGTTTGTTTGCAGCTGATGAATCTACAGGAGAATTTGGAACTGGTACCTTTGGTTTCCATGCAAGTGTAGAGATGTTGCTATTTTTTGGAAGAAAAAACTGAAATGGCTTCTTCTACTTTATAGAGCAGGTATTTTGTAACTTGTTTTTACTCTGCCATTCTGGTATAGCCATTTATTTAACCCAAACCCATAGCCACTGCCATACTCCCAGCTCAGTAAATGGTCTGGGGTTTTACGCACATGGAACATTTTTCTCCAAAGGTGATGTAAGTTTGGTTCAATAATGTCAATACACTGTACACAAGTAATTTTGCCAAGATGTATTCTATTTTTATGGACGTGTATATATGTGGTTTTTCCTATGTGTATTTTCTATGCTGTATCTCAAGAGTGTTTTACAGTTAAGTTTGCATAAAAGGGCAATGGCAGTACAATGAAAATAATCAAAATAAAGGTTCCCATCAACTTTGAGACTGCTGGGAGTTTTATCTTTGAAAAAATTATTTTCCATTTCTAAAGCTCTTGCCCTAAGTGCCAGGGGACAATGCAGAAGGTACAATGCCCAGCAAACCAGGGAGCAGCTGCAGCTCTTTTCCCTCTTCCTGGCACTCTGGAGTAGTAAGAGATTACCACCAGCTTTAAAGTAGATTTTCAGCCACAAGAACAAATTGTCTCACAGTACAATTTTGTCTCTATTCTTGTATATTATTAACCAATGTTAGACATCCCCACTTGATGTCCCCTTGTTTTTTCTTCCCTTTCCAGTGCACCAAGTGAAGCAGTCCTGCAAAACAAGGATGACTTAAAATTGCTTTGCACTTTCTATAGATTTATCTGAGTTACAGACTTCAAACTGAACAGGTTTGCTTCTCAGAAACCTCACTTGAGAAATAAAAACAGTTCAAAGAAGACAAATCCCATGAAAAAGACATGAGGGAAGGAGAAATGAGAGTAAGTTATAATAGGGAATTACCTCAATGTCTTTTAAGGATGAGAGTCAGACTGAAAGTGATGTCCTTAAGGGCATTTAATTCCACTCCCAGAACACAAAAATTTCTACTCTGACATATTTTGGCCCTGTCGAGAAAACCCCAACAGAGTTGGCAACCTTTCTGACCAATCTGACCCTAGAAGACGTTAACAGTCACTTACCTGCTGGTGGGCACACCTTGGATCCCAGCCACGTGCTTGCTGCTGCAGTGCCCAGAGAACTCAGCCCATGCCTGTATTCCAGGAAAACATCTGCTAAACCCCAGCCTTTGCCAGAACACAACCAGACTCACTCTTCGTCCCAAAACCCATCCTTTCTTGGTAAAGCCTTAAGGAAACTGCATGTTAAATACAGCCCTTTGGAAAAACCCATGTGATGCCTTCCAAATCTAAGGTCTAGGAGAGGAGTAAGGCAGGAAAAGGAGTTCAGGGATGAAACCAGGGCCAACTGGGGCCAGAAAGGATGGAAAATTCACAACCAGCATCTGTTAAAGGTGACTGATAACCTAATGCCAACCCCACCACAGCATCAGGTATCTCACAACCAACATAAAAGGCAGGTGTACAGGAACCAGAGGCAGGTAAGGAATGCCCATCATACCTTCTGTAGGGAACCAGCTTTCCTGGAGAGAGGAAATGCACTGGGGCTTTGTTTTCCTTCACAGACTGGCTGAAGTGAAAAGCCGCTGCATGGGTACAGTAATGAGCCTGTGCTGGATGCGCAGCACTGCTGGCTAAAGGGAAAACATGTCATCAGGTGAGATGGATGCTCAGCAAAGACCAGAGCATCTGTGCCTGACTGGGAAATGTCCACTTCCAAGTCAGATCCAGACAGTGAGTGCGAAACCAAGCCGGATGCTGAGTCACGCAGCCGTCACTGCCCACATCGGCGGGGCACTTACAGGCAGGACGCTGCTCCCGGGGTCCAAGGGGGAGTTCTGGAGCCCTTTGCCTTCAGAGGCGTTTCTAGTTCTGGCAGCTCAAATCCAAGGCTGCTGCCAATAAAAACTTGGCACAGTGCAACAGTTGAAATCCATGGATTATTTTACAAGGCTGGAATCCCAGCGCCTGCCCCGCTGTCGCACACGAGTGGGAGCGGCACACACAGCACTGCTGTAGGATCCCCCTGGCCGGGGTGCAGAGGAGGCACCTGGCCCATTTCCAGTTACCTGTCAGGATATGGGATGTACGAATGCATGGATGGGTGAGGGCTGCTGAGCAGTGCTGTGCTTTGTTTCTGTGGAGAATCCTGCAGGCAGATAAGGCTCCTCTTGCCTTGTGGGCTTCAGCCTCTGATCCAGTGGAGAGCTTTGATTCAGCCCAAAACCAGATGAATCTCATTGCCATCACTCAGCATCACAGTGAAGTCTAGAAACCTAAAGCATCTTCTTCACCAACTTCCATTAATGCTGGAAAGTCTGAATGGCTTAAGTGCAGCTCTGCTTCCTGAGGGGAAATCAGAGACATTTTCAGCTCTGGCACATGCAGAAGTTCCCCATTCATGCAGAGCTGATACTCCACAGGGACTACAAGAACTCTTAGTGAATTACTTCATTTGCCCCTTGTAAGCCTGGGCAAACTGAGAGGTACAGGCCTCTGGGTGTGAGCTGGGACATCAAGGAAACACCAGAGAGTGCCAGCTGATGGCCAGAGCTAAATGGGTCCTCAGACATCACACCTTCAGCAGCACTGCTCTAATCATCTCCACATCCAAGCAGTGCATCCAGCCAGGCCCTCTGAATAATGTTAAATGTGATCCCTAGCTGGCTGCAGATTTTTATAAACACATTTGCATGTCTGGACACACTTAACTCCAATCACTTCCCAGATCATTGGGTTCAATATTCAAATCTTCAGTGCACAACTGGTGCCACATTATTCTGCTTTGATAAGTTTAGTGTTAGAAAGGGAAGCAATGGAGACTTGCTTACAGATAAAGGCATATGGATAAAGAAGGTGCTTTTCAGCACTAACATAGATTCAAATTACAGTTTATGAATAGCTAAATATGGGGGCATCACAAACATCACAAACTCAAGGGGCTGTTCAGAGTACACAGCAAAGGTTAAGAAGTGCTCTGAAGTAATGCTGTGCAAGGAGAAGAGGATCTGTTATTTTTCACTGTATGTAAGCACTGCACATCTCCTGCAGTTCTGGATAGTTTCAGCAGTCTTGCAATTCAATGAGATGCAGCTGGCTTCCTTTTTAATAACTTCTCATTGCTAAGGACTGAGACAAGCTCCCCTCCACACCTTTGAACAGCAGTCACACAAATCAAGTCCTGCCCTCCTGCTCGATCACAAGAAGTGTCTCAAGGACTCCACTCATAGAGAGCACCTGGGAGGTATCAAGAGATCTGCACTGCACAGCCCATAATTCAAGCCGGGCAAACTCTTGCTATGCAAAACTGTAGCAGAATGACTGGCAAACACAAAGTTGTATGTGAAAGCTTCAAAAAAGAAATGTACCTGATCTGGGGTCTCCAGCTTCAGAGGCAAAGCCCACCAGCATCCCTGAAGTAAAGAATCCCATGAGTATTCCCCATTACCGCTGTCCCTGATAAACACAGTGACACATCAAAAAGCCCAGTTCCAAACAGCATCAAGGTTCCTTCACAGGATTTTATCTGCATTGGCTCTGAAATCTGCTGCTGTAGATGTAAGAAATGAGGTTTGCAAATCTGGGAGAAGAATGAGTTCCCAAATACCACAGAGACAACTGGAGTGTGCCAGCTCTTCACATAAAGCAGGCAAAGGAACAGGACTTCCCCATGTCCAGAGAGGAAAATGCAGAGTTCTCTGGTGCCACTACATGACTGACTGAAATGGAAGAAGCAAAAATAACATGAGAAAACAACATTAAAACACACACTGAAGGGACTACAGGAGTCCCAGTGATAAGCAGGGTAAGACAAAGCTTCCTTGCACCAGAACCAGATGGTTTCTGCTGAGATATCCTAGCAAGTCCCATGCTTGAGAGCTTATGGGAAAGAGGTGAGCTGAAAAAATCTGCAACAAAACCATCACTTCTTCAATTTCTCTTCTACTTAAAAGAACTGGACTTTAAATATGAACCTTGTAAATAACTCTGATTGCATCAAATTTATTCATCCTTCCTCATCTGTCTCATCCTTCCTCATCTGTCTGCGAGCAGAATTAGCTCACCAGTATTCATTATTTACCAGTCCTTCAGGCCAGCCTGCTTTTCTCAGCTGCTGTGGCCTTGTTGAAAAGGAAATATTGGTGGTTTTCTTACTGGTTGCTCTGCAATACTCTCAGTGATGCAGAGACTGATAGAGAACCTCAAGTTGGGTGTAACCCTGCAAAGCCTGTGCCAAAATATTACTGCTAACACTTCACAGCTCATGTTTTGAAAACTTTTTTGGATGCATAAACAATGTTGTCCTTTAATAGGTGAGGCTCTAAGACAGAAGGGGTCTGTGTTCACCAGCCCAAATGCACAGCAAGGTAATATCATGGTGTTTTTACCACCTGTAGTAGCTTTACTACAGACAAGCAAAGAACCATCAGCAATTACCAAAAAGCCACTTCTAACGAAAGCCAGTCACAACCTTGCTAAAAAACTCCAACTGCCTTCAAATTGGGCACCTCAGCTAATCAAAATCTCTCTTAATCATAGAAAAGGTCTCAGCAGATACTACAAGTAATAGCAAAAGCTAGGTTTTACTTAGAGCT
Organism: Hypocryptadius cinnamomeus; assembly: GCA_013400635.1. Lineage (NCBI taxonomy): Eukaryota > Metazoa > Chordata > Aves > Passeriformes > Zosteropidae > Hypocryptadius > Hypocryptadius cinnamomeus. The sequence continues at coordinate 27,032 of VYZP01047745.1, read as the reverse complement.
GCGATAACCCAAATGGTCTTGATATAGATTTGAAAATGACAAACAGGACAGAAGGGCCCATTGCAAAATGAATTATTACAGTATGTAAAAACACACCAGCAGAGCAGCTAATGGAAACAGGCTGAACCTAGCTGACAATCAGCTTTTTGGAGAAGAAAAGCTGTTTTTCAGGCAGCCAGGTTCAGCAGTGAAGTTCAGCACCACCAGATTAGCCCCTGTTTGTTTACAAAGCCCTGTTGGTTATCTAAATAAATCACACAGCACTGGTTTTGCTCCCACATTGTGTGCTAGAAAGAAATTAATAGAAAATAACAATCACCAAATCTCCAGCCTGAAACTGGAATTTAAACCAGCCATGCTAAAGTCCAAGAGATTTTCATGATGTAGAGCCGCATGAGTCAATTACCCATTTCCACAGGTTTTGTCAGTATTTTGACAAAGTCCTTTGATCACCTAAAGCTGTACTGAGAAAAACACAATGGATGCTTCTTCCATTTGGCAAACCCCAAACTCTCCCCCTTTTCTGTCACCATTTGTGTCTTTCAACAAACACTTCTGATATTCAGATACACATCCTGACAACATCTTCAAATTAGGTATTTGGTCCCAATTACACTGAAGTCAAAGTCTGAGCTTTATGTACCTGAGCATCAACTTCTCAACCACCTCTCAATTACAGCAATAACCTCTCCTCTGACTACAGCAAATCCTTTCCCCCCCACTCACAATAACTCTTGAGTAGTGGTACAAAGACTTTGATATTAGTCTACAAACACAAGCAGCTACTTCTTTCCTTTCAAGTCCTCTTCAGCTTGTCTTTACTGCCAGGAATCAGCCTTGCTACAATTCCAGATCTGTTTGCTTTTCCTCTCAAATTGGCCTTTTATCACTTGGCAGGAGTTTGCTCCTTGCACAGAACAACTTCATTTTCTCTTTCAACTCATTCTCTGGAGTACTCCTCTGTGGGGTGTAATTAGAGATAAATACAAGAAAGATAGTGAAATGCGTAACTACATGAAAGGAGTCCAACACCATTTTCTGTACAAATTATCTAAAAAATTCGTTTTGGAAGCTATTAAACACCTACCAGTATAACATCATGTTGGTAAACAGCACTTTCACAATTATTTCCCTTACGAGAACATTGGTTATTGAGCTGGTTTTTTCCAGTTTTACAAAGTCTGTCCAGATAAAATCCATTTATAATAGTCTAATGCTCCATTATACTCTATTACAGACAAAGGTGTGTGAGCTTGGATTTTAGGACCTGTTCTGCAATGTGCTCCTGGGGGAAGAACAGGGAGCACCTCTGTCTCTCAATCCTGTGTATTATCTTACAAGGAATGAACTGGTACCACACCAAAACCTGTGATGGAGAAGTATTCTTGAACATATGAACACTGCTACCAAAAAACCAGAGTTTTAGCTGGCAGGATTGACTGGAGGAGCCCTTGTTCCTCCATGGGAGGAGACAGTGACAGAGTAGTGCCAAAGGAAGGACTCACTGGCTTTAGAAGTCTTGGACTGCAGGTGGCCCAGTGAGACTTGCCATGAATATCAGATGCTGCCACCAGCACTTGCAGGTCTCAAACACTGGTCACAGAGATAAAAACTCCCTAGGTCAGAGACATCCATGAACACAAGGGACTCAGCAGTACCAAACCCCCAGGAGTTACAAACAGACCTATGGTACATTTAAATCAGAAAGGGCAGCCACAAACACCCTTTACACCATGGATGTATGGATTTAGTTCAAGTGAGAGCTGTCACCAATTCCTCACAACATCCTGAGCAGCTACTTGGAGTACATGAGCACTTATCAATGTACCCTCAAGCCCACAGCACACTGGGACAACTTCAAAACACAAACCAGAATTTAAGTCCATATTTGCTGAAACAGTGGACAGGTATTTATTGTAAATATCATTGGGATTTCATTATTTTGATTTTTCTTAAGCTATCAGAACACAGAGCATCAAAAAGCTCTGCTGTTTAGCAAGCAAGACTGCAGTTACAGGTTTGAGCTTAGTTCTGTACTTCTGGGATGAAATTCTATTTTTTTCAGTATTGTCTGAAGTACTTGTGTAAAAACGGTAGTGTTTATAAGACTGTTGGCAGAAATAAGGTTATATTAATTAACTTAATCTAATTAATTAATAAAATGAGAGTTAATGTTCTCACACAGAGATGGAAAAAGCTCCCTACACATACCTGAACAAAGCACTGCCTACATGCCATGCATTCTTATTTTTTATTAGTTAATATACAGTTCCACCTGGAGTGTTATATTCTGTGTCCCCATGTTTCAAGTGAGCTGTAGATCCCCTTTGAGAGAGACTGACATGAAAACTAACCATTGCTATTGCCTGAATGGTCACAGGTTAGATAGCTCTCTTCTATTGATAGATGTTCTCAGAAGACTGAGATTTTAGATTAAATCTGTTGTATTTTAACAAGAACAACAATAAATCAAATATTTTGAGAGTTATAATTTCTGTGTCTGTAGCAGAACTGATATGTCAGTTATTCAGTCAATTTCCTATTTCAGTTTTCCATAGACAGATTTTGTAAGTAAAGATAATCTTTGTTTGCATCTACCTATTATGCAGTCATTGTTTATTTTTAAGCTGTTCTGGTCCTGCATTGAATACATTTACTTTAATAAGATGAGCAACATTGTAAATCAGAACATCTGTAAATGCCTGCAATCTGCCAGACAGTCTTGTGCAAGAGTAATCACTCCAAATAAATGTTATTTGTAATGCTCTTTAATATTATGCCAGATAAAGTGATTATAAAAATGTAAAAAGCCTAAAAGGATAGGAATAACATCATATCCCTGAAATCATCAGCAAGTGTCCATGTTTTCTGAAGCTTACATATGAATCACAAGCAAACTACTGTCCTGGCAGGACAGTAAAGGTCCCAGAAGGGGAATATGCATGATGTTCACAGGAGAAAGAAAAGAAAATATAAAAATGGAGCAAACCCTACAGATTATCATGTTCTATGGACAACTTCATTGTTCAAGGGAGTGTTCATAGATTAACTGAGACAATTAAGGGTGATGCTTTTAAATTAAACTGCTTTCATTAACAAATGCAAAGTTGGAATGGACTTCAAAAGAACATCATCTTAATCTTATTTATCATTAGGCCAATACCAATATTTCCTTTCAATAGTACATAAGTTATAAGGTTATAAGGAGGAACTAATGGCAAATATCCACACTTTCTCACTCTTCACTATTTAATGATGTGATTTTGCTACAAACTAGGCAAGCTGCTTTTAAATTATCTTGGATTAACCTAAAGTAGTGTTTCAGAGAGATCATCTTTGTAATTAAGATATAAGTTTAAATTTTAGCTTTGGTTTCAAAATGGGGTTAAAACGCAAATTAGTACTGTGATCAAAATGCTCTAACAGCAACTACAATTATCTACTTAAATGTGGCTTCTGAAGGTGAAAACACCCAAAACAAACCACTGGTTGGGAAACTGTTGAGCAGCAGGAATGAATATTTTTCACAATTTTATACACAAAAAGCTGCAGATACTACACACCTTATCTTTTACAACTACTGGAGTGATTTTTCTGACTCTTAATTCTTGTCAAAATTTGCTTAAGTTTCACAGTTAACAAGAGAAACCAAGAACTGAATGACAGAGCTCACAGACGTGGAAGGACAAATTTCAGAAGGGTGACTGAGGCATTCTCCCCTCTCACCCCAAGCCACTGAGAAAGCAGAAATTACCCTAGCAGAGGAAGGACTGAAGTAAAATTCTGAGGCCATTGGCAGTTGCCCTGCAGCAGCAGGAAGCTGGGAAATGAATGTTGTTGCCTCTCCACTAATGATGAAATGGCAAGGTTTTACTGGCTGCCCAAAGAAGACTCTGACAGACAGCTGTGATAGACGACAGTAAATGGAAAAACATCAGATCTGTTTACATTGAAGTAATGTCTCCAAAATAACTGTTCCTGCTCTACTGTCTTACAGCAAGAGCCTTCCAAAATCACCTCAGGTTCCTGCTACAGCCTCAGCTTCACTGCACTCTTACAGCAATGCAGCCAGGGAGGGACACTGGGAAGGAACTCCTGCCACCAAGATCCTTCTCCCACCTCATTCAAAAATGCATCCAACTCCATCTTAAAATTAATTTGGTCAGCAGGCTGTTTCCAAGTCTCAGTGATATAATGATTAAGAACCTTGTTCTAATTTCCTGCAATCTTACTTACAAAGTGCTTAAAATGATTGGACTTTGGCTGCTGTTGCTAAAGGCTTTCTTAAACTAAAGGTTCAAATAATCCTCTTCTCTTGGTCCCCCATATCCTTATTGCCTGGAGGTATTTACACACAGAAATAAAGCCCTTCTTTGCTAGAATTAACAAACTGAACTCCTCCATGCTTTCCTCTTGCATCTTTCCATTACTTTATTTATTATTGCAGCCTCTTCTCATTTGTCTTACTTTCAGTACCTTGTGCTCAGGCAGCCAAAGCTGCTCACAGTATCCCATATCAGTATAAAAATATTAACCAAGCCCCATGGTCTGCTTTCACTGAATCCAGGCCCCTGAATTTCTGAACTGTGCTGGTCTAAATGTCACCAGAAGAGTTTAAACAGCGTGTCACAATAATGGGGCAGTTTTATCTGGCCACACAGTGAAGTTCACTGAGTAACCTGAGCCCTGAGGAGCAGAGCACCAGGGCGTTGCCATGAGGTAACGCAGAGTCATCAGCCCCAGCCAGAGCCGTGGAACAGAATGTTATGAGTATAACATCAACCCGAAAATGGTGCCAAACTTCTGCAATCCTTGCAAATTCCACAGCCATCTCTCCCATCCCTCAAGATTCCCAAAGACAAAAACACTTAAGCCTATCTGCTGTCAGGAGGGCTATTCCCAGCCCCTCCATGAGTGAGTATTCCAGGCAGTGCTGGCTGCCCACGGCCTGGTAGCTGCTCACTGACGCCAAATCCTCCTTCTGCTCTCATGTCCTGTGTCTGCAGCCCAGCCCATTCCCATCAACGCCCGGCTGGCCAAACAAACCAGCACATCATCTCCACCAACACTGAGGGACTCATTGAGTGCCCAGAGCCTCTCAGGCTCCGCTTACGCCTTCCAGCATCTCCTTGATCTCCACTGCCCAGGTTCAACTTGCCTCCTGCTAAGTTCTTGCTAATGCCATATTTAAAATTCACCTGAACTGCCCCATTTCTCACTGGATCTAATAATGCAGCTGGTTAAAGCACAAGGCCACCCCTGGCACAGCGCACCCTCTAGCCACCTGTATTTCAGTAAACTTGAGGTGAAATGAAAAGGTTCATCCCATATGGACACTACCTGTAAACCAGGATAGCCCAATAATAGTCTGTCCTTCATGTTTTCCACACCAGGAATACTGCAAAGGACCACCACAACCATCTCAGCAAAGCCTCAAGATAATATTCAGGATTTGTACGTATTCTGAAACCACTGTGAAACCGTAATCTAGGAATTTAAAAGCATCCTAAGGTTTAAAATTTATTATTCACAGATGGGAAAAAAAGAAAAGTTTGGATGTTTTGTGGCTTTTTAGCTGGAATACATTCCAATAACATCTATTATTTTATGTATATATTTTACTGACATAAATAATTAATTTATGAAATTTTCCTAGTTGAATGATCCTTTTTTAGGATCATTTAAGTAACTACTTGTTGCAAGGTCCTAAAGGAAATATTTATCATCACATTTATAAAGTACTGCAAATGATTGAGTTTTCCTGTTTGGTCTTCACTCTGGGCAAAATAGGCACAACTAATATTCAAGCTTCATCAGAGCTTGATAAAAGCTTGGAAAAATATCCTATATTATCCATGTCCTGTTTCAGAAATAAACCCCTTTAACCTAGCCTATGCTCACAGCTCTAATATTTGTATATGAAAATCACTGTAATGCATTAAAAGTAAGCCTCAAATACTTATGTCTGATATCTGGACCACTTAGCTTATAAAACTAATTTCACTCAAACCAAATTACAAATTTATCTTTCTCTAGGCTTAATGGAGCTAAAAAACATTCACAGAAACAGATGAGACTATGTAGTACATTAACCCAGCTAAAAAGATCAAACATGCCCAAAACACAAGGAGAAGCACCTTATCTCTACTTATAATTTAGATCTTTCTAGTTTAAACTCATCTCATACTTTCACATGAGAACAGGTTTATTAAGACACAGTGTCTTCACAGGAGAAGACCCTTATCTGCAAATAAAAGTTGAATCTTTTTGGGCATTCTGAAATTAATTTCCTAGAATATGACAGACAGCCTGCAGTCCCACTGCTTTAGCTTCTCCATCCTTAAACTTTTTCTAGCAATTCTTCCTCTAGTAGATGTCCAGTTTATGGATTCTAAGGATAATTTTGAAAATGTGGTGTTCATATCACAGTTACATCAAATTACTTTAATCTAAGAGTTATGCTAAACACTTAGAAGGACTTGCTGTTCTCCTGAGCCCACTAGTGAGTTTGGAGCACACCCTTAGTTGAAATGTATGCTATATTCTTGAAGAATTAAGGAAAAAATATTAATTAAAACATCAAGAGGTCTGAATTTCCACTGAGCTTGGCATGAAAGGCTGAGCAAGATGATTCCCTTTCCAGCTCCTTTTCCTTTCAGTGTACTCAGGACAACCAAGAACCCATGATCAGGTACCAGGAAAGGACCATGGCAGGATCTTTCTTTGGGCTGTTCTTCCTCACGTGGCCCCCACATTCATCTGAGAGTTCATTTTCACTGCTACTTGACATCACAGTGTAGTCACTAAGGTCCTGTGGGATTGGCTTTGGCATGCTGTTACACTGAGCTTTCCCATAAATTGTGTCTCTCCATCCTGCTCATTTCTCACATCCTGCATTGAACAGCAGCAAGAATTGGGCTCAATCATTTACTAAAGCACAGGCAGAGCAGGGGCTCTAATGTTCATTGTCAATACTTTGGCACATGCACCTCCACCCCCTGCTCAAGGTTTTTACTCTTCAGCAGAAAAGGAAGCAATTAGCAATGTCATTTTGTTACTGACGGGATTTCTGGAAGGTCATGCTTTTAAGCAGCAGTTATTGTATATTAACATAGTTATGCAAATTCTTCTCTTTCCAGTCTGATTGAGCCTTTATGATATTTGTTTCTCAGGCACAGCACCCATAAACACAGGATAAATTATGTTCTCTTGCAAGAATATGCTCATGTCAACCCATGTTCTTTACCAGCATCCCTAGGATTTTCTCTTATTTTCTGAAAACTAACTTTGAGTAAATGATGTTGCCAATACCCTGAGCTCAATCTTTCAGGAATAGAATTGTCTTAAGGGTGGTGCATTATTCGTAATTTTCATCTCCAAACCAACTGCTTTGGTCACAAAAACATATGACTCATTCTGAAGTGAATAAAAGAAGGCTGCCTGTAAAAAGTCTCATCCTCCAGATACATCTCTGATGATGTACTGAAACAAGACTGTTAGGTGCTGAGGGAAAGGACTTTTTCTTGTTTGGTCTGCAAAGCAGGTTATTATTCATTTTGGAGAAGCTTTTAAGGATGACCTGCTACTTCCCTTAAACACTTTCTCCTAGGATGCCCTTTACAAATGCACCCCCCTCCTCACATCAGAATCTAGCATCCTGTTCTAATCTTTTGGCATAAGAGAAAAAAAAAAGATAAAAAGAGGTTCCTTCCTACTGTCTGTGCTAGAGAGGGAATCTTCACAGTCCAGCCAAGGGAAACAGTCTTTCTTCAAACTAGGCTTTTATTGCAGGCAGGTGTTATCTATAAATGTGTCAGCCCATCAGAGAGTGATGCAAACTGCTGGATTCTCTACTGCACAGATTTTATTTTCCTTTCAGTCCTCATTACAGCTCAGAGTCCCTCAAAAAATTGAGTTAAAGAGCCATCAGCACAGAGAACACTGTGACAGAAACAGAGCAGACCATGTTTGGTGACACCAGCTCATTCTTAGGTGTCACTTACAGAACATACAGAAAACTGTTGCCAGACTTTGGTGTTCCTTTTCCCTTGACAGTGATGTCAATCAAGGTACAAAAGCCTGTCAGATGCACCTGCACTCCCATGCTGTGCCTTGGGGATGGGAAAGGTGTCTTTTCCTGTTGCTGACTGGTGATCAAACATGTCCCAGAGCACAGCAGCTGATAGCCCACATTCTTCTAGACATGCATAGTGTTAATAAATTCTATATGGGAGTGAGTGAGCTGGGATGGAGAGATGCTTCTGTTTTCTCTCTCTGGGAACATGACAAGGATTTGCTCCCTGGCTGTTCTTAAGGCTACAGTTTGTGATGGGTTTAGTCTAAGCCCTGGTAGGATAAGTAATACCAATAACAGTAATCAATAAAATGGGTTTCTGACACTGTAGTTTCCTAAATAGTAAACCAGACTATAACATACCCATCTATGCAGTAAAAAATATTACTACATGTCTAAATATCTCATATTTACAGCCAAAGGTTGACATCAGTACAAATTATAGCTCTGTAAAGTGCACCAGAAAAGCAGTTCCGGGACTTCAGACTCCAAACACAAAGGCAATCCCCAGTTAAAACACAGACATGTCAATGGCCAAAAACCTATACCACAGAGGGCTCCAAATTTCATAATCCTAATTTGAAATCCTCTAACCCTGATCTTAAGTACCAGATTAGATTTCTCCTAACTCTGACCCCATCTCTGCAATCCCCAGATAATGTATATATTGATGCGCTGAATTGTTAAATCCAATCTTCCTTATAGGCAGAGATTAGTCCCTCTATAAAAGTAAACTACATGGCTGTGGGTCATGTCTGCTGACATCTTTTGGGCTCTAGAAGGCTAAATATTGACTCCAGCCCATCTCCTTAGGCTAAGCTCAATAAGGCAAATCCCTACAGTAACACACAAAGCAACTGAAATACACAAATCTCCAAAAATTTAGATCAAAACTGAAACATATAAAGTGAACTTTATTAAATACACTGAATTACTAAGCATATATGGAATGTTAGCTATAAATTTTACTATCATGAAAACCCCAAATTGAGTTTTACTGTGGAGATCAATTCCTATGATAATGCAGAAAGCTGACCTTTGTCAGCTCTCAGCCCTCCTTTTAACGTCCTAGTGCTAGAGCTCCAACACCAGAAGCCCTGGCTGTGAGCCTAAATAAATACTTAGTAATATCAGCATATTGATCAATCCCTACAGTAAATGAGAGCAGCAAGGCCATGCCAGGCACCTCCCTAAAACTGAACACCACAAAGTTGAATCACTGACTTATAATCTAACTTTAATTTAAACCATACAATTAATTTGAAGTCTAGAAGGGGGATGAATCATTTAAACAGAAAAGCTGCCAGCCCTCTTAACTCCTTGGGCTTTTAAATTCCATAGAGGCTCATCTTTCCAAAGCTTGACCTTGACCCCAACCTCCAGCACAGTCAACCCTCAGGAAGGATATGGGGATTAATTCATACCCCCAGCCCCAACAGCTGTGAGTGCTGGCAATCCGTGCTGTGAAGGAGAACTGCTTAGGACAGGTAAGGAACTCCCTGCCAGAAAGGAGCTCCTGCCACCCATGCTGGTGCCCTTGAGAAACGGGTAATTACATAGGCTTTCAGTTTTAGATTTCTAAAACCTAATACTAAGCTCTAACCCCAGACTTAATTATAGGCAAACAGAAACCAATGCCTAGAAATTTCCTGATGTATCAGAAAGATATCTGGATAATAACTACAGCTTGGGGGTTTTTGAATTTTATTTTCCCTCATCAATTAAGGTCAAGAATTTTGCCTTTGCTGCAGATAATTCCTGCTTCAGATCAGCACTGCACAACCTCTGATATAACACACCCTTGCTGAATAATTTACATATTTGCCATAGTTTCATTTGTAGACAGAAAATTCCTGTTATATTTGAAGTACAAACTCAGAGCTGCTGAGCCTCAGTGCCCTGCTTGGAGCTGCTGCAATCATGCTGTGCTTGTGCAACTCTTGCAGGAGGTCTGAGAGGAAAACTGATTTTTTAGAGGCAGAGTTCATATTGAAAGCATTTAAAAGAGAATACAACAATTTCAAAGGTCATTGAAACTGAAGGGGAAATGAATATTTTCTCATGTTTTAAATACCTTTACCTCTGCCAAAGAAAAGGGAATTTATCATGCTGAGACAATTCACTCTGCCAAACACCCAGGCAACCCTTGTTCGCTGTAGGTGTCTTTTAAACAACAGAATCTGAATAGACAGAGGTACTGAACATTTGACAGAAATAATTCAGATTCCTGTAAAACAATGTTTACAGTAAGAAAGAAAGCAGGTTCCACAAGCCTCTGGCAGCTTTAACCAAAGCTTTCTCCACTACCATAAATATACAGTATTCATTATAGTGCCAGGAGAATTTTTTGTACAGGAGCTTGATATTTGACCTTTGAGAGCTTCTTGTTGAATGTACATCAGAAGTTACTATTCAGTTCTCACACTGAAGTCAAGCAACAGCAGAAAAGTTCCAAAAAAAAAAAACTCTTCTCAGAGCTGTATACGTTAAAATCTACTCAGTCACTCTTCAGTACAATTGTGCTGATCCAGGAAGATTTCCCCCCTTGCATATACACATTCAAACAGATTATTTTTGCATGAGCACATAAGAAGTGAAAGCTTGAAAAAGTGTTAAAAGAATTATTTATGACAGACTGAGTGTGATGTCTAAGAAAGATGATTCTTCACGTTACAAGAAAATTACTTCATACCAAGTCTGAAAAACCCCGTCTGACACCTTTTCACTGCTCTTTTGCCAAACTGAGGGTGTTATTTGTCAGCCATATGAAAAATGGTGACTGTTCCTGGGAGTCTCTGCCATCTGTCCTGAAGGGGTAATGACATAACTAAACTGAAAGAATTGTCTGCATCTTTCATTCCCAGGATTTCCAGGCGCCAATGCTAATTCAGCTCCTACTGTTGAACTGAGAATTCTGGTTTAACTGCTAAACACAATTTCCTACATTATAGACAGACATATATAACTTCTTACTCTCCTAGATTTACCTTTTTTATGTTAGTTTTCTTCATTCCTCTTATCCTGGACCATTCTTCAAGTTGAAATGCTGCTTGACTTTCTTTCTTCCTATAGTTAAATCTCTTGTTTTCTTGCAGTTATGATTCAGTAGAACTAGTCCATACACTGTATGAATAAAAAAGAACAAACAATATGAGATATATTTCATTTTATGAGACATTTTTTATGAAACAGAACTCACTTTTATCAGCTATCTGTATTCAAATCTATAACCATTTCACTAGGCCCAGGTTCAGAGAGAAATAATTCCTGTAGGGGAAAAGAAAGAGAAGTTCAACATTTCTTATTTAATGAGGTCCTGTTCTGCCAGACATTCCCCAAAAAATTTCACCCAGTAATTTTCTGCCACTAAGTCTGCCCTGTTGTATGAATCAGAGCACAGATTTCACATAAAATGAGATTCCAGTCTAGCTCAGATAAATCCATGCTCTAGCTTTGGGATAAAACATTTAAAATCATTTTAGAGACACTTGTGAGGACCCACTGAGAAATATCATGACATCTATAAAGTGATGTACTTACGGCCAAAACTCCAGAGAAGTCCATTACATCCATACATGTAACCAGCCAGCAAATCTGCTTCTCCTCCTCCTGCTCTTCAACATGTTCCATGATGTCTGCAGCTATACCGAGTTTAAAGGCTTTTCTGGAATAAAAAGATTTCTGCTACTGATATTGGTAGAATTATAAAACTAACACTGACCTGCAGATTCTACCAGCCTTCCACCTATCATTATGGGCTCATCTGAGATTTTTGTGAAAACAAATATAATATCTAAGTCATATTTAGATATGATTCTTCACTTCTAAATTTTAAAAAATTTCTCATCTTTTTCAGAATTGGAAATACAATAAATCTGTATTTACATCAGCTGGATGACATATGTGAGCATTTTGAGCCTTGGTGCAGCAGAATTCATTGCACTACTACTGCTACTCGTAAACCATGGAAAAGCTAGGGTGTTAATATTCCTTTTTCTTAAAAGCCAGAGGTGCTCTTTCAAAGTAACTCTTTTTTTCTTTTTTTTTCCACCATCAGATAAAATGCCAATGAAAGGTAGCCAGTTGTGCATGGAAGAAAGTGACAGACTGTAGGCAAGACAAGGAAGCACCTTTGATCAATGATCAGTTGTCCCAGAATTGTAACCCCGTGAGTTTCTCACATGGAGGCTTCTACCTTCTCTACACCATTCTCTTCCATGCCCTCCCAAGACCCCAGTCCTAAAAGTCTGCCAGTCCTTCCAGCAAGACCAAAAGTTTTCTGTGGTTCTTGATAATTTTTCTTAGTAACTTCAGTGAGACCTCCAGCATCCTCATTTAACTTGCAATTACATTCTTTCTATGATTCCTTTTATGTGAAATAAGGATTCACTAATCAGTGAATATTTAATAGGCCAACACTACTCCAAATATCTTTTCCTTTTTTTCTTGCTCAGCTCAGTTTGTCCGTATCACTTCTGCTGGGATTGCCCAGCAGCTCTTCCTGAGTCTTCCCAGGGACTCAGAGCACCCAAGGTAACTTAGTGTCCATCCAAAACTCAGGATATTTTGAGGATCCTGATAGGTTTACAAAGGCGACCAATGATGGAACTGAAAAAGCAGTAAGGCTTCTGTCAGACCAGGCTCAGATCATCCCAACTACTGTTGTCTGGGATTTCACTGACTTCTATTTTCCATGTGATCCCAGTGGATATGATCATATCCTCAAACCACTATCATAAATGTGACTGTCTGATGAGCTTGTGGAAAAGCCAAGGCCTGAAAAGGCACTGCCTGGTCACGGGCAGCAGCGTAAGGAATCTGTTCATCCAGAAACAAAAAATAACAGCAATTGTGCTGTAATTGGGACCATTGCAGTACATAGGCAAAGGAAGGGCTTTTTTTTTTAACCTCCTCCTTTTTTTTTTTTTTAATGCAATCTACTAGGGAAGTTGGAAGTACAGATAAGATTTTGGATACACATGCCAAGGTTTGATGAAGGGTTTACGTTTGCCTGAAAGCCTTGCCAAATTAAGTAACTGGCCAGTTGATATTAAGTGAAGCAATAAAAATCAGATAAAAAATAAGGTTCTCTCTTTTTGATTGGAGTGACTAACCACAATATTAGGTTCCATGTGCTTCTTTAGGACAAATTAAAATGCTGGTGAAGCCATGTATCCTTATTTACTCATCAGGAACGATGAGTAAATGTAATGAGTCTTGTTTCCCTAAAGGCAGCTGAAATCAAAGGAAGGAAATTGAACATTTTGTACTTTCCCTATGTTATATCTGTGTTTGGGATGGAGCTCTCCCTCCCCTGCCCATGCAGCTCCCCACTCCTCTCTGGGCCCTTCTCCCTGGCACTCCAGCCTGGGTACAGCAGCAGGAGCACACTCTGCCCAGCAAGTGTGCCCTGAATGCTTTTCTTGCCACCTATGAGAATCCATAACAATAATTTAAAGGAGGATTTCAAAATCCGTGCCTAAAAGCAAAGAGAAAGCCAGCAAAAGCTGGTCAGGATCAGCCCCCACCTGAGTGTTGTCTGCCCACCCATCTCAATGACACAGTGACACTACAATTTAAAGGATCTTAAGTGCTCTTCACAGCCTGTTGATCCACTTATGAAATTCTTTTCACTCAAACTTTGCAACTCCATGTGACCTCTAACAGCCCAAAAGTTCAATTCAGAATAAAAATTAAAAACACAATCCTACCAAAAGGAACATCCATAACACAATGTAGCAGCCAGTCACAACTACCCATTTTTCAAGTGTGTCTGTACCCAATTGTATGACTCAGTTCAGCCCTGGCATCTTCACAGAAAAATGATAATAATTTTGATCTTCTGGTTCTTTTTATTGAGTCATACACACACACACACATATATATTCACCTCAGGTAGCCAGCCAGTATTTACTGGGACTCACAGTTGCACCAGGGAAAAGACAACAAATCTACTCAATGTCATGGATCTCAAAGTAAGGATACACTCATTAATTCAGTCTTAGATGTTTTGTTTGATGAAATTATAAATTAATTATTTTAGTACTTTTCTAGGAAACTTCTCATCTTGTTGATGCTATTTGGCTACTCTAACAAGTACTTCTTCCCCAGGCTCCAAATAATCATAGACAGGCACCATTCTACCCAAGCCAGGGTTTCTTTATCAAGCTTATAGTCCACTAAAGACATCCTGAAACTCTTATTATAAGACTTGTAATATACATTTCTTTTGTATGACCTTGAATAAACTCCATAAAAACTGAGTCTCCCCTTTCCCACAAAGTAAAGTAATAGTTACTGCATTTGATTGAAGTAAATAGTTATTCCATCTGCATGCAATGCAGAAAGACTGAATGGAAATCTCTCTATTGTGATAATAGAGAAATTGAAAATTCTAGCATAAAATGACTAAAGCTGTTCAGTCAATGAACCAAGTGAGGGAAACATTCAAACACATGTTTAAACCCACTCCTGTTCTGCATTATTTTCCTTATGAGACTCATTCTCATTTGAAGTGCTTTCCTCAACTGGGATCAATGTGTACTACACCATATTTATTTTTGGGGTTAACAGAACTACTTTGGGACTCCAGTAATATCATAAAGGAGGCGTAGTAAAGTTCCCTGGCCTTTAGGATAATTTCTGAATAAAAGATCCCTCCTAAAGATCAACAGACAGGTCTGTAAAAGTTGCAGTAAAAACCTCCTCTGTCTCTGACAGTTACAAATGACCATTTCCACTACCCAAATCTGGAACCAATGAACACAAAGACCATTAAAACAATTAAGGCTTCTTTCATTCATTTTTGATGTCTTGCATATCATATGTTCAATAACTTTGGGATTTGACTAAATTCTTTGATTTCTAGCCAATGCCTTGGCAGCGTTTCCATTCCGTTCAAGGGAAAGTACAAAATATTCAGTGCAAGTGGTGAATTACTTATGTCTGTATGAATTAGCTCTCACAACTTTTTGGAGAAGATACACCATCAGTAGCAGATAAAAGTGCATCATTTCAGGCTACTGTCACCTAAGCTCCATTTGACAGGAAAGAAAATACACTCAGCATTTGCCTGTGATTATTTTTTATTGCTCTGCAATACTCTCTAATGCCTTCCAGCTGCATTGAGGACAATTTGTTCATTTCTCTCAGTAATCAAAACGTGTTTTGACTAGTAAGTCCCTATTTAGTTTTTCTGTAATCATTTTTCTTAATGGGAGTATTTTCCAGATGTTGTGTTAGTCTAGTCATCCGGGCCCTCTTCCAAGCCCTGTGGAAAGTTTGCTGTCATGAGCTGTCACTGGTGGTGTGTTTAACAAGCTGCCTAATTACCTGACCCCAGCACAGTTCCAAAGCAATATATAAGGACTCTGAAACAGCCCTGGGAGCAGACACACTCTCTGCTAGGTAAGTGCTACACCTGTCTCTACCCAGAGCTCTTCTTCAATAGGAGAACAAGGAACTGGGACAGAAAATCCAAAGTTTTCCTTTTGAAAGAAGATTTTCTTTTAGCCTAATTTCCATTTGACATATTTCAATGTTAGGTTATGGTTTATAAAATTATGTTGCTGAATAACAAATTTTCTGTCAGTATTTGGTTTTATTATAGATTTTCACTTATGAGTATTATAACTTTAAATATTGTTGTGCTGAAGTGTACCCATGTTAGAAGACGACTGTGATTGTAGTCTTCATGTAATAGAATTCTGCAAAAATTTATTTCTATCATTTTTTAATAATGAATTTCCATAGTCTTACTACAGAATTTAATGGCTAATTGACTAATAATCAAGAGGGAATTTATGGAGTAATTCTAAATCAGCAATTCTTCCTTGAACAGTTTTATTATTTATTTTATGTTTTTATCAAACTAGTCTTATATATAAAGATATGCATAACATTTTTAAAATTATGAATTAAGTGAATTGCAGATAGTGATGTGAGATTATTTTTTAGGAATGATGTCGTACCTGAAAGTTATGATCATATGGAACATACTTTGCTTATCCCTGGTGGTCCTTTCACTGTCCTTGATTCCAGAAGTGTCTTCTCAAGGTACTGTAACACGCAAAGCCAAAGGGAGGGTGTCTAGGAGTGTGTTCCTGACACAAATTAAGAATATTTCAAATGCATCTTCATAAAAATACTAAGTCCTAGACCTTTATTCAGGTAGGAAATATGATTCAGTTTTATCATCACTGAATATTTTCATAAATAAATTTTAGTGTAGCACGGTCCTCTTTTTTTGAGGAATAACATAAAAATATAAATGTAATGCAAAATGTGTATGAATCTATTACTTTTTCTGTAGACAGTTTACAGAGCCTCTTGCCCTCATACTAATGTATTTAGCCCTAGTGATTTGCAGTTTGATTTAGGAAGAATCTAACATGAGAATATCCACAGAGGTTGGCTAGAACTATTTCAGTAAGCTCAGGGAAAGAAATGTCTCTACCTTGCTAAGTGCTTTCCCATTAAATGCACCATTATTACCCCACTGAGGCAAATTTGGGGAATTATTTGTCTAATGATACTTCAAGCTCTAGAATTGATTCCTTGCTAAAGTAACACTGTTGTGGTGAAGCAGAACATGTCCCCTAGCAAATCCTGTGCTGTTGCAGTTCTCTAATAGCTCTCAAATTTTCAGGGGGATGACACTAGGTATTACTTGCTGGTAGGAAATGATTTATTACTACTTGATAGCAGAAGGCACAATGTCATGTATCCAAGAAGTTCCTCGGGGCACACCCCATGCCACTTGTGACCTTACACGGACCTCTTGATAGCTGATGCTTCCCACCAGTTTCAGCAAAAATCAAGACTTTTGCCAACAGCAACCAGGACCATTCAGGCATTTTCCTTACAAGTAACTCTATAACTTACAAGTCATGAACTTAAAAGAAACAAATTAATGAAGAGGTGCAACAATTGGATGCTACTTATCAACCATATAACTACTGGACTTATTGTCTTTCCATAAAGGAAGAAGGGTTCAGTATATTGGGCATATATCCATAAAGGAAGATGTCCATTTTGTCTTTTCAACTGCTGTATTAATAGCCCAGTAACTCAAGTCCATTAATGTCTCCAGTTATCCCTTGGTTCCACTTTTCTATTTGTGGCAAAGTGGTAACAAGCATTACAAGTACTGGCTGAAAATCACAGTATATGTAATAGATATAATATTTGTTATCCCATGCTCTTCCTTCAGACACACACATGTGGAATGTGTGCTGTTAGAAATTGTCTTTGGTGTTGTGTTGTGTTACATGTTATTTCCTTGTTGTTCCTCAATGTTTCAGCTGATTATCTGTTTGGGCTTGCTGATTGTTCAGCTTCTTTGTTTGTATTTAGGGACACTTCACTTGTGGTCCTGCATGTTTCATTTCCAGAAGAAGCTGTTAGCTGGTTGTGTTAGCAGAGATTTCACAGAGGAAGGGGAGGGTTGCAGGGTGAATAGCTGATTTGGCAGCAGAAGGTAGCAAGGCACTGCTGAGCTGGAATGCTCACAGGTTAAAGCAAGACTCTTCCTGATGTCTTGTTTTACCACCTTTTATCTGCACCATTTCTTATTTTCCAGCATTTCCCAGCAGTCTGGCAGTAAAGCCATTGTGGGGATGAATTTTTCTGTTAGTCTGCTAGTACATAATCTCCTAATTAACAAAATGTACTTCATAGGAGTTACAGGGCTAGATCCCTGTTCTTAACCTTAGAGCCAATACCAATTCTTCCCTGACATCAGGGAAAAAATGTAGCGTAGGGAGTCGGCAGATTTGGAAACTTCCAATAAAAATGGTTTCAGGGACCTGTATTTATTATGACAATGCTCTTCAGTTTGCAAGCTAGCCTGATTAGATGGGTTATTAGGAACAGCATTACCAACAGTAAAAATCAGACACCTAGGGGGTCTGTCAGGTATGGGTGTGCAGATGCACACCTATTATCATACAAAGGGTGAATCAAATTGGAGAGTAAATCAGCAAAGCTGATATACTGTCTAAGGGGCTCGTTCGGAAGCCTGTGGTCATACTACAGAACCAACCCTCAAGGATTCCTTAGTTTTCAGAAGAAAAGGGTTAAGTTAGCTCAGTGGAAGACCCCTCTAACCTGAACACGTGCTGCTGGCAGTCCTCAGGCTGGCTCAGTGCAAACCTCTGCTCCCCACACCTGCAGGAGGGGTCACACCAGGCCCTCAGCTTCTGCAGTACTGAGTGAGGAAACCACATTCTGTAGGAAAAAAAGAGAGAAACTTTAGTCCTTTTCCATTCAGCATTTCCTTAAGAACCGTTGTGGTTGGGCAATGCTTACACCAGTGTTGTGTGATTTTAGATGTATCGAGCTGTACAGGGAGATGTGGGGCAGGGTATTCTAGAGAGCATGACTGCCAGTGTGATTTTAACTGTCACCACTACATGGAGTGCTGCCCTGACTTCAGGAAAGTCTGCACAGTGGGTAAGTTCCCAAACACAGCCAGTTCCTCTCCTCAAAATTCCACTCCCAGCTCCCTACCACACCAGTGTCTCCTCTCTGAATGCTTAAATGTCTGTTGGTTTGCTGTGTCCTTGTTCCCACTCATACATGCATTGTTGTTCCCCTCAAATATTCAGGATAACCTCTTGCAATCCAAAGAAAATTGTGTATCCGCAGGTTATTGCCAAGCAAAGGATTTTGCTTTTTACAAAAGCAGAACTAGGCAAGATCAGCAAAAACTGTCTGTTTTCTACTCCTTAGTGCTTTTGTACTGTATGTGTCTGTCTCTTATACAAAGAAAAAAAATTGTTAAAAGCCAATTTAGGGTTTTGCAGAAAGAAATTCTGACATATTCCAACTCAAATTTAAGAAGTGTGGATGCTGTGGAGTCTAATCCAAAGCCAGGGTGCCCTTCCATGGACAGAAATTGACTCTGGATCAGAACCACGTCCAGAGTCTGCTGGAAAGGTGTTTGGATGAGTATTAATTTATGCTTTATTTATAGGCAAAACTGCACAATGTAAATAAAACCACATTATTGCTTTACTGAGCATTAAAAGCATTTTCTTAGCAATCACTAGTGTCAGAAACGTCAGTGATTTGGATAACAGTAGTTTTTTACACTACACTGTGGTTCCAGTAGGATTACAGTAGTAACAAACACTTCTCAGAACCAGCTACACCACTGAGTGTTGTTCATAATGCAGACCTAGCATTCCCTAAAATTCCAGTTCTGCTGCCCTGACACACACTGGGGACACTCTGCCCTTCAGTCTTCCCCATCCTCATTTTGCCTTGTGGGGGGACATCAGCATTTCTCACAGCTGAAGATGCAGAGTGAGGCATTTTAATTATGGAGGCTATCTATTCATTGTGGGTCAGATTCTAAAGGTATTCTGGCTTCTGCACAACATTTAACCAAAAGTTTAAGGCTAGAGGAAGTCTTCCCTATTCTACTCTAAATCAGTGAGTAGAAGGAGGTCTTCCCTGTTCTACTCTAAATCAGGCAAGCACAGTAGGTGCCATCCCGAAAGGATGCAGGCAGTCTGCCTAAGGACCGTTGTCCAGTTAGTGTAGAATCAACACTGACTAAATGATAGAAATGCCAGACATTATTTCTGAATAAAATTTTCCCTAAGATAAAAAAAATAATTCTCACCTGTGCATGTGGGATGGATCCACTGGCATCAACACTGATTCCACAACTACACTAATCCAAAGATGTTCGGAATCTGCCTATACAATAATCCTAATTTTTCTAGACAGTGATTTAACTGTAAAACATTATTTTATGCCTTGTGTGCCACAAAGACAATGACTTCAATAGAGACACACATAGAGAAAGTGCTTTTTCTGAACTCTAATAGCTGTGCACACTCTTTCTAACACAACCTGGTCATTATTTGATATGAAATAGCAGTTTGGTCAGTGAAGTTTCAGAAGTTAACCAAACATTAAATATTAAAATCACGTGATTATTAATCATGTCAAAACATGGTATATAGTCCTTTAGTACTAATAATTAAATAACTGTATTAAACAGTTCCAGACTGGTGTCTTGGGGTAACTTGGCTAACCTGTTCACACAATTAGGTTGCAGTGTTTGCCTGGACACACTCGGTTGTGACCTAATTAGGTGAATTATTTTTCAGAAATGCTTTGATAGACACATCATTCTTGTTGCAAAGGGATACTCTGGTGAGCACCTTCCTGCAAACCAAGCCCAGAATTTAAATATCACTCTTGAGATCACCGCTCTGTGGCTGGGGAAGCAGAACCCTCCTACGATGGGACCTGGCTAAAGTGAACGGGGCGGTCAGGTTTTATTGCACTGTCAATCCAATGGTAACTGCCATGGCACAGTGCCCTTCATGGCACTGCCTGACCCAAACCCCACATTACAGACAAATCCTGGATCAGACCAGGATAAGTGCCTGATTTTACAGAGCTGCTCTTGGCACCAGCTCGAGCCAACAACTTCACTGTAGAGAGGTCCCAGCGTTGCACATGAGCTGGCCCAAAGCCTGACTGTGCTGCTCTGCCTCCACAGCTGCCTCCTGCGAGGGACGCTGCTTCGAAGCCTTCGAGAGGGGAAGGGAGTGTGACTGCGATGCCGACTGCGAGCGATACGGAAAATGCTGCCCAGACTACGCCAAGCACTGTAAAGAGGGTAAGACATTTCTCCATCTCTTTCTCAAAGACATATTTAAGCAGAGGTGCTTTACCATAAACAAAACTGTGTGGGCTTTGGCAACAACTGAAAAACAAAAAACAGAACAAAACAAAACAGAACAAAAATAACAAAACTTAATTTCACAAACAAATTGGCCAATTTCTCAAGCATGAACACTTTATGGGAACATACAGGTAGATATCCTGGAAGCCATCACCAAGATATGAATTCTGAGGTTAAAGTTGTATTTTACATTAGGCTCTTTTAGCACTAGCCATGCTCTGTCAGAGCCCTTACTCAGAATACCATGTGTAAGGATAAGGTCTGCACATCAGTAATGGAATTCAATGAGAGAAGCTAGGGAATTAGAACAGATTAATTTGGAAAAGACCTTTTGAGATCATTGTATCCAACCACTCCCCCAGCACTGCCAAGGCCACCACTAAACTGTTGTCACAAGGGTTCTATATTGCANGCCCAGGGCACAGCCACTGCCCTGGGCCTGTGCCCACACCAGGGCTGGCACAGCCCAGGGGCCACTGGCCTCCTGCCCACCTGGGCACACCTGGCTCACATTTAGCCACTGTCTCCAGCACCTCTAGGGCATTTTCCACTAGGCAGATGAATAAATGATTTGCAGTAAAAAGGTGAGTTCATCTTCCAAAAACAACTCTCTTAAAATCCCCACCCATCCAAAAGTGGGGAATGGCTACTCCGTGCCTTGGGATAGCACTACCTGGACCTCCAGACCACTTGCTTGTGGTCAGCACTGTCGCTGGCAGCATATTAGAGATGCACATCCTAGATTCTCCCCATCTCAAATCCAATGTGGGAAGAGCAGCCCAACACAGAAACCCATCCTGTGGGGCAGGAGGAAGGAACTGGATATCACATGTTCACAGTGTAGCAAAAAAAAAAAATTTAAGAAAACACACATTTTACATTTAGGCTGCAAGTTCAGTCCAGGGCAGAATCAAACTGACCTGCAGTCACTTCTTTTGTTCTGTCCTTTTCTGCAGAGCCTGGTGGGGTTTCAGCTGAGCACAAAGGCACAGATCTGGACGTGCAGTCCCGCCCTCATGTAGCTTTAAGGACACCAGCAAATGAACTCTAGAAAACTACAACAGAATACATTTAGTTTCATCATGTCCTTAAACTTTCTGGTACCTACAGACCTAAATTAATTTCTTCAACACACTTGACAAGTGTGGCTTGGCATGGGGTCGCTGCATCCACAGAGCAGCCCACCTCCAAGGCAGCCAATTCCCAAAGCATGCAGCATGACACACAACACAGGTCACAATTATCATTTGGTTCTCTTCACCCAAGTGGTCCCCAAGTGCTGGGATAGTGGCTTGGCTTTGCCACACAATTGCACAGTAATTTAGCCTGAAATAGAGTCTGCATCCAGCATTTTTGACTGAATGTCTACAGAAGTGTCTTGAAAGCATGTTGAGGTAAATTTGCTGCTTATGAGGCTGCTTAATATTTCCCTCTTTCTGCTGAGTTTATCACACCCAAACACTCACAAAACACTGTTAAACCATTTCACTTCTTCAGTTAAAATATAATGAAGAATTAATCAATCATTCCTAATCTTAAAGAATTTCTTCTATATTGTACTAAACTTTGCTATCAATTTTTGTCAAAAAATCCAGCAGAAATCCCTCAAACCATTGTACTCAGTATTTTACTATTTATACTATGTGTGAATAACTGAGAAATCTGTTAAACTTCTTGGAATAAATTTGCTGTTTTGGCATCCTCTGAACATTTTTTTCTGTACAGTAAAACCAACTGTACAATGCATATCCGGAGCTCACTGTTATCTTCCTTGTTCTCCAGAAGCTCTTTATTCCCTGAATACATGTACACACATAAGCAAAACGTTCCCCTCCCCAACAACTGGCTTTCAAAGGAGTCATTCAGCTTCAACTACAACAATTTCTCTCTCTTCCTCCATAAAGGTTTCAGGATACAGTGCAATACCCAACCTTCCTTGCTTCGAGCACTAGCTCGGTGTGAAAGCAAATCTTTTGACACCATGGTTGTCCCTTGGAGACAAAAATCCCATTCCTTTTGTAAAAAGCTGATTACACACACCTCTGGCAGTTACCAGCACCCTTGGTTGGATCAAAATAATTTGGCCAGTTCCCTTAGCTCCATCACATTTCCTTCACAATTAACAAGTTCCTTCTACAAGGCTATGCAAGTAGCTCACTTCCAATTGTACAATTTGGCCAACAATTAATTACAAAATATTATCTGGCTCTTACTGGATGCAAGTGAATTTCCATTCACTCTTCAGAGACTGAAAAATCTGAACACAACCTCCTATTTCTCCTAAAACTCAGCCTACTAGAAGTTAGCTTAATACCCATGTTGTTTCCTTGGTCCATGAATGCTTTGTAGCTCCTGTCTCCTTCAAGGAAACCATTTCTTTCAAAATGTCTCCCCAAAACAATCACTTGTGTATAATTATCACATCTGAAGAACTGCAAGGGGATTATCAAAGTAAATTTGTAGCTAATGTGACAGCTCTCCTATTTCCACTACAGTTAATTATCTCTAGTGAAAGTCAAGTAGTGAAAAGTCATCTGTAGTGAAAAAAAATAAGACAAATTTTCAGAACATAGAGCTCCACTCAGAATTCATCTCTTTTCTCACCTCAAAATTGCCATTAGCTAATAATGCCTCACCTCAAACTTCTGGGGAAAATATTGCTCCCCTCTGTGATGAAACATTTCAGGATCCAAAGGGTATTTTTTCTCCTTTCACACAAATAATTGTGCAAAGAATCCTCTAAAGGAAATGAAACTTAGTTTTAAATGGAAGACTGTCACTGAAATTTTGTGATCACTCTTATACAGTTGGCACCAAGCACCTATAAAGATAAAATAATCAGTTAATGGGAGCACTTCTCTCTTTCAGCACACACAGAAAAGCCAACCCCGGAGACTCCTCCAGAAAACAAATTGACATCTAAAAGGTCCTCCACAGATGAGGAAGAGTCACCAGAGGAAGCTGTGGAAGGTAGGCAAGTATATGGATGCGCCAGGATGGGTGTTACCTGAAGGAAAATTAAAGACCATTTCCCTGCTCTAGAAATAGAAAGCTGATCCTAGACATTACCAGACAGTTAGCAAGCTCGGAAGCACTTGGTTTACAAACTGATTACCTCACCCAGCCCTCAGGACTTTGGAGAGTTCACTCAGCACAGATGGTGCAGAGAGGTGATGTCTCCTGTGTCTCTATTGGATTGTCACACACATCCTCCACAAGCAGGGTACAGACCATTGTCAGTCTTGGACAGCATCTGTGGCTGGAACAGGAAGGGTGGGACAATGATGAACTGGCAGCACAGGAAAATGTCCTAGCAGGTTCTTTCAGCTTCAATCAAGCCAGGCCTTACGCTGCTTCAGAGAACACATTTATTTATTTATTTATTCTGACTGGAAAATATGCTGCTTTCCTGTGTGTCCTGTTTGGTTGTGTGTTGTAGCATTTGAAGCGATAACTCAGGAGACCAGTTTGAACTTGAAGCACAATTAAAAAGACACTACAAGTCAGTCAATATTTTAATCCTCCCCCCCTTCTTTTTGTTTTAGATTTGGAGTACTTATTTTCTGCTGTTCCAATTTCCTATTACAAAAAAAACCCAAAACAAACCAAACACCAAAAAATCCCACCCACCCACTCCCCCCCCACCAAAAAGAAACCCCAAAAACAAACCAAACAACTAAAAACCATATAGTGGGTTAAATGAAAGAAAATTAAGGAAATGCAAATAACCATTAACAGGATCCCAGCTGGCTTATGGTATTTCAGATACATGGGATGGGAGTGAAACCTATTCTGCAATATTCTGTTCATACTAAACACATGACATTTGTGAATGAAGAACTAATCTGTAAAATCTCAGAGAGAGAATACTTAGGGAAAGACTGAAATGTAGAAGCATTTACTCTTCCTCTTGCTGACTAACAATTTGACTCATATCAATATAACTATAAATACAAGTAAAGAGAGCCTTAAATCTATACATCACAATGAGGAAAACAACCGAAGGAGCAAAGATACAGCAGGAGATGCAGTCAGGGCTTTGTCTTCAGGAATTATTTTCATCCTGCTTCCCTACCTCACTCCACCGATTTCAGGTTGTTGGGGCAGAATAAGTTATAATGTAGGACAGTGGAATAAATCAAAATAGCAGACTGAGAAGGGAAGTGTTCTGTTAGAAGGACTACTTTTTAAAGTGGCTTCCTTTCTATGAAAGCAGCAGGAAACCCCAAGCAGCTGCACCTACAGGCACCAAACTAAACCCTGAACATGGGGCAGCACCAGGTTGGCCAAAAGGGATCACCAAAAACTGAGCTGAGCTGCTACAAAGTCCCATGCAGACAAAAGTAACACCCATTTCACCTGGTCCAGGTTAGTTTGGCCGTTAAAAAAGGACTTGCAATTCCAAAGGAAGCACCTATAGCTAATGGGTGTAATACGGTTATAGGCAATAGCTACCCGCATGGCAATTCCAATGGCTGAACCCAATTTGTATTTGTTCTGTAGAGCCTGAAATCCAAGTGACCACTCCTGCTCCAACCACAGAACCTGCAGAGACAACACCTGAGGCCACAGAGGAACCAGCCACCGAAGCCGAGCCTCCCACTCCGGGTACAGCAGAGGATGTGACCGCTGACGCCACAGAGGAGCCACTGACTGAAATGGACCCAACCGACCTGCCCCCAACACAAGACCCAACCCCTGACGCCACCGAGGCAGCAGCAACCGACACCGAGCCTCCCACCAGCCCCACGCCTGAAGAGACAACCCCAGAGGAGCCCACAACACCAACACCAGAGGAGACAACCCCAGAGGAGCCAACAACACCTCCACCAGAGGAGACAACCCCAGAGGAGCCCACAACCCCTCCACCAGAGGAGACAACCCCAGAGGAGCCCACAACACCCACACCAGAGGAGCCAACTACCCCTCCACCAGAGGAGACAACCCCAGAGGAGCCCACAACACCCACACCAGAGGAGCCAACTACCCCTCCACCAGAGGAGACAACCCCAGAGGAGCCCACAACACCCACACCAGAGGAGCCAACTACCCCTCCACCAGAGGAGACAACCCCAGAGGAGCCCACAACACCCACACCAGAGGAGCCAACTACCCCTCCACCAGAGGAGACAACCCCAGAGGAGCCCACAACACCCACACCAGAGGAGCCAACTACCCCTCCACCAGAGGAGACAACCCCAGAGGAGCCCACAACACCCACACCAGAGGAGCCAACTACCCCTCCACCAGAGGAGACAACCCCAGAGGAGCCCACAACACCCACACCAGAGGAGCCAACTACCCCTCCACCAGAGGAGACAACCCCAGAG
This sequence comes from Hypocryptadius cinnamomeus, assembly GCA_013400635.1. Taxonomy (NCBI): domain Eukaryota; kingdom Metazoa; phylum Chordata; class Aves; order Passeriformes; family Zosteropidae; genus Hypocryptadius; species Hypocryptadius cinnamomeus. Next base: position 922 of record VYZP01047745.1, on the reverse strand, counting down.
GAGCCCACAACACCCACACCAGAGGAGCCAACTACCCCTCCACCAGAGGAGACAACCCCAGAGGAGCCCACAACACCCACACCAGAGGAGCCAACTACCCCTCCACCAGAGGAGACAACCCCAGAGGAGCCCACAACACCCACACCAGAGGAGCCAACTACCCCTCCACCAGAGGAGACAACCCCAGAGGAGCCCACAACACCCACACCAGAGGAGCCAACTACCCCTCCACCAGAGGAGACAACCCCAGAGGAGCCCACAACACCCACACCAGAGGAGCCAACTACCCCTCCACCAGAGGAGACAACCCCAGAGGAGCCCACAACACCCACACCAGAGGAGCCAACTACCCCTCCACCAGAGGAGACAACCCCAGAGGAGCCCACAACACCCACACCAGAGGAGCCAACTACCCCTCCACCAGAGGAGACAACCCCAGAGGAGCCCACAACACCCACACCAGAGGAGCCAACTACCCCTCCACCAGAGGAGACAACCCCAGAGGAGCCCACAACACCCACACCAGAGGAGCCAACTACCCCTCCACCAGAGGAGACAACCCCAGAGGAGCCCACAACACCCACACCAGAGGAGCCAACTACCCCTCCACCAGAGGAGACAACCCCAGAGGAGCCCACAACACCCACACCAGAGGAGCCAACTACCCCTCCACCAGAGGAGACAACCCCAGAGGAGCCCACAACACCCACACCAGAGGAGCCAACTACCCCTCCACCAGAGGAGACAACCCCAGAGGAGCCCACAACACCCACACCAGAGGAGCCAACTACCCCTCCACCAGAGGAGACAACCCCAGAGGAGCCAACAACACCTGCACCAGAGGAGACAACTCCAGAGGAACCCACAACACCCACACCAGAGGAGCCAACTACCCCTCCACCAGAGGAGACAACCCCAGAGG
>VYZP01047744.1:0-17886 GCA_013400635.1 Hypocryptadius cinnamomeus | reverse complement strand
GGCATGTTCATTGGTTGTCACAGCATAATCTGTGCAGCACCATAACAAGACTGGGACTATACCACAGCAGGGAAACTTCTCTGAAATAAGAACTCATGAAGTCAATTAATTTGCTGACAAAAAAATACCTTTATTACCTTTCTTCAGATTAAACCAAGTTCTTCAGTTGCCTGACTGCATGTAATTTGGAGGGAGCATTGTTCTATTTTTCCAGGTTCTAGAAGATTGCCTGAGAAATTCATGTGCTTTCAATTAGACCAATATTCAAACTTCTTGCTATTGCCATCTATAATTTATTATTTTTTAATAACATGCAAGTACACAAAATAAGTATCTCAATATAGATAGATATAGCGATATAAGATACAGGTTTTTCTCAAAATAAGTATGTACAGTATGGTGTTTTAATACTCACAGCTCTGAAGAATTTAGCAGTGATGTTGTGCAGCATGTTCATAGCTTTTACTTTTTTATAATTTTATTGTGCAGATGATGTTAGAGAGCAGTGATATCACTGCCAATGTATGGCAGCCTCAAGTGAAGATAAGACAGGTTTTTTAGGTTCTGAAGGAGAAACTTTTGTAGTTGTGTACTGGATGATAGACCCCTCTTGTTTAAAGGATATACACAAGGTGGGGAGTAACATAGTTCAAGAAATATTTGAAAAAGCACCACTAATGATGGAAAATAAGGGGTGCAATAATTCTTCACATGCTGTAAATCTAATCATGTACACATGCAATAAAAACTTCCCAAATAATATATCAGTTTTATTCAAAGTAGTATTATGTTATTGCATTTTACAAGGATGCCTTGGCAGAATAGATTAGCTGTTAGAACACTTGAACTATTCTACAGGGACAAAAAATTTGGAGGACCCAAACCAAGCAAAACCTTCCATGGTTGAGTCTGCAATGTGAGGCAAAGTATGGGCAAAGCATGAAATGGAAATCAGGAAAAAAAATTTGTTCAACCTACTAAATAACTTAAAGATTACTGCATTCACCTTTCACTGTCAATTCTCCAAAGTATTTTAACTAAAATAAGGGAGGATTTTAACAAAATTCCTCAGAATACTCTAATAATGTTTTCTTAACTAGCATTTTTTGTTCCTGGGAGATACCTTGGTACAGATCCACAATGCGTTAAGACATCAAACTTCTGCCTGTGGGTCTTGCTTGCAATCATGTTTCTGCTTTGCTTTTCTTAAATAGTTCTGTTCACAAAATAGTTTTTCATAGTCTGTCTTAATGGGAGTTTATAGGCAGTTAATGAGAGTTAAATATCAAAATACTTTTATGCCATCGACACAAAGTCTTAAAATCTTTAGCAGGACCTCAAACAGGAAGATGAAGCCTCCCTTTGAGACAAATTAATTTATTTTATTTTTGCTAACAGATAGAATTCTGTCTCTTCACATCAAAATAAGTGAAATTGAGGGGGGTGTGCGAGGGGAAATAAAACTGCAGCAGTTGTATTTTAGTGAAAGAAGGATATATCACATTTTTGTCCCCCAAAGACATTTCTACGTTGTGCTTTATATTGGTATAAGGGGCTTTGGATCAATATGAAAGTATGAGTATAGAGAGCTACCTGAAGCATGGGACTCAATTCATTTCAAGTAAGATTCTTACAATGGGAACAGTCTGTGAAGAACCCATGATTAAAGAAAAGTGTAAAACTCAAATTCATATATTGGGGAGGATATAAGAAAATGTTCAGGAAGTCAATTTTACTAAAACTGGTTTTAAGTACTCAGAACAGGAAGCCATTTAGCATGGATGTTAGATCTTTCTAATGACTGTCTAACTGGAAACAGGCTATCTTAATTCTCAGCCCCAAGCAAATACAAATGGCCCTGCTTCCAGACTTCATTGCAATATTTATTGCAATTTGAATGGAAGACTTTTGACACCGTAGTCATAAAAATTACAGGGGACCACTTATCTGTGTTTGAAATGAGACAGAGTGTGGACCTGGAAGTTCCAGTCTCCAGCAGGCTTTAACATTGCTATTTAATGGTCTTGATGGCCAAAGACTAGTTCAAAAGGTAGTGGTGATCCAGTACATTTCCTTCAAATATATAATTTTTCCTCTCTTCTGAGAAAAACCTGCATGTGTACTGTTCCTGTTGATGGCAGGAGACAAGTCTAAGCATAACTAAGCCGGCAGTGAGTACTGTTCATGACTTCACTTAAACTTTTCTGTGATACTTATTACATGACTTGTTATTTAGTCCTGCAAAACATTACAAAGTAATAAAACAAGCTCTAAAAAACAGAATTGCAATAGTTCTTTTATTAGATTTAGAGGTTGCTAAATTTGTACTGTCTTTAGACATGGCCATAGTACTTTCTCTTGTATAAACACTTTTCTCAAGTAGTTTGTCTACAGTTCCAGATATAATGCAAATTCTGAATGATTTTTACAGAGTAAATAGTTTTATTAAATATTCGCACAAATATTCTTGTAAATTGACATTTTTCATATTTATAAATGCATACCAGATCTTTCATGAAGTAATGCATGAAATGAAGACATTGTATTTCATTACACTTGTCAGTCCTGATCATCAGTTCAAGTGATGATTTTGTTGTTAAAATTCACTTATATGAGAATTAGGACAACTGTGTCTTGCTGAAACTGTAAAATAAGTTACTTGTTTTGACCTATTGCATACCCTATTTCAAGCTTAGTTTGCACTAATAACAGAGGTGGTATCTGCTCAACATTCTACAGCCATCAAGGTTTCAAATCTCAGAAAGGGGAAGGCTGATCTAAGCAGTCTGTCTCCTACTTTAGGCTGTACCTTAGGGCTAGCTTGGATTAATTGTCATATTGTCCCTCAAACCACAAGGTTGTAGTTTGGAATACTTTCTGTGGGGAAGTGTGTGGGGGAATTTCTTTTATTGGACTAGATCAGAAGTAGCAAACCTTTAATAAACTCTAATGTAAGCAGTCAGAAAACTCCAAATATGATAATGGAAAGAGATTTATTGGATTTCTTTTTTTTTTTGTTTTCTCTCATATTCTCCTACATCAATAGAGGAGACTATTCCATGTCTTTCAGACAAAGACTTTAAGATGTTCTTTATAACTAGGGGAGCCATTAATGTTAATGGGTTAATCAGGGACTTGTCACTCAAACAATTATGGAGAAATGTTTTGTTCAAGTGCCCAAACCCTAAAAGCTATATACTTACTGTCCATGTATTAATTCAAATTCATGTTTTTCATTATCAAGATGGCCTGTATTAATAACTGCAAACTCAGTGAAGAGCAGATGTGATCAATTTCTAGTTTAAGGCTGTAAGTCACGAGTATATGTTCCACATATACATAGGATAATAAATATTTATTCCCTTGCACAAATAGCTGTTAAATAGCAGAGCTAGAACACTAAGAGTACTGGGGTGGTGAGGTTAAAAGTTTACATTTTTTGCCTGTGTCACGTCACAAAGTTTGGAGTTATCAGAGTTGGTGTTTGACATTGATCCATCTCAGGTTTATGCAAACATGTCTCATGCTGATCAATTACACAGTAACTGTATTTAGGTAATTGAACAATGGAAAGCAAATTATTTCATAGTTAATCTCTGAAGGGAATCCCTTGCTGTTTGTTTCGTCAAATTCCTGAGTTAAGTCTCATCTTAAAAACAAACTAGCTAGGCAGTTGATATTATGTAAACTAGGCCTAGTCTCTATTCTATAAGCATCTTTGGAAGCTTGTTATGCTTCATTTATACTCTGAATTTGATGTTTACATATCCCAAATGTGCTGTTTTGCTGTTTCTGATTTTTAAAGCTACCACAAATGGCTTAACCTTACTCTCCAAGTATTTTATTTAGTCACTAAAGCTGAATTTTACATTTGAATAGAAGCAGATATTCTACAGTGTTTTCTTTTAACAGATCTCAGACTGCTGTACAAAGCCAAGTACATATTCTTCCTCCTTCCATGTGGAGCAACTGAAGGGAGAGGAAGTGGTGTTAAAGGAATGTGGGAGTAGAGCTGAGATCTAATTAATTCACATAGTTAAATTAGGAACTTAGAAATACTGTAGGAAGTTTAATTAGTAGCGAGAAATGTTCTTTAATATAAGCATAAACAAGGTAGGAATTTCAACCAAGTTAAATGTGCTGAAAATGCTTTTGATAGACCCAGTGCATGGCATCAATTGTAGGTAAACTCTGGGATTTTTGACATTTAAATCAAGAGCCTAAGTTAGTGTAATTTATAGTTTTAGTGGGAAATAGGGTCACATAGTATTCAAAGTAAAGAATCATGTTGTTCAGAAATCAGCAGTAAAGTTAACAATGTAGTTTTCCTTGAAATAAATCCACTCATTTGGTTTGACTGGGATTTAAAAAAATTACTATTCAGATTGGTTTGGACTGGCCTGCTCATTCTTTTTCTTTCCTCTAATGTAACTTGGAGAAGCATTCAAGAATTTGTCACTAAGAAATATTTCATCGAGTTAATTAACAATTAATGTCCACATTTTATCACATTGACCATGTCTGTTATTACAGTCAGCAACAGGGCTGTTATATTTACTTGTTTGAACATCATATTTACTTGCTCTAAGATGCCTTTTACTTAATTGGTCAGTAGGATTAAAAACATTCTGATGCAGTGAATGCATTTAATGGCCTCACACCTCACTTCCCATAAAGCTGTATTTCTATTCCTGTTCTGCATCCTTTTAAAGCACTCACCCAGCAGTTTACTGATGTAACCAATTAGACTACAAAAGAGGTGAGATTTCAGAAGCTGTTTCAGAATTACCGGCCCCTTTCAGATCTACAGCAAAGGAAGCTTATTTACAATTTTAATTATTATTACTTTTATATGTTGTTTAAAAGTTTAGTTAAAATAAATTTCATTTGCAGTAATTTATTTCAAGATGAGAGTTTAAGTGGAACTCGGGATTCATGTGGATGATTTGCCAAGACTTTCTGAAAATTGAATTTCATTCAAACTAGCACTTGTTTTAAAACACTAAATAAATATATAGATTCTCTCACTAATATCTTCTGTCTAGGAAGATACTTTGTTCATTCAATGATCAGAACACATCTAAGCCAGGATTATTTAATTCCAGTGATAATTTTTGGGTTTTTTCCTTCATAACATTGATTACTGATTATCAACTTCTTGAAGTAAATGCATACCACTTAGGTAAAAAAATCTGTCCATTTATCTTTAAGCTATATCATGTTTTTAAATGTGAGTAGGCAGCAGAATGCACTATCAATGTCACCCCTAACCAGTGAGTGAGGAAACTCCATTCCCTAAAAGCTGTGTTTTTTTCTTTCTATGCTCTGCATTTTTAAGAGCTTTTACCTTTGATTTTCTTCAATTTTAGTGACAAAGTGCTGTTTCCTAGAATAGGCATCATGACACTCTTTAGAATAAATGTCCAGGTAAGGGGCAGGGCAAAACCATCAGGGTGCTGAGATTCAGGTACTACCATGTACCTTTCTTTAGGTACATTTACCATTAAATTGTCTAATTGTCCAAATAAATTAGATTTTCTCAGAGATTTTTAGTAATATATTTCCCTCCAAAATTTGCTATGCACACTCTCAGGTATATTTAGGTTTGCAATAGAAAGCCCTTTCTTTGCTAAAACAGGAAAAAAAGTCTGGGAAAAATATCTCATACATTCAAACAGCAGTAGAAATTGTTTAATAGCCATGTTTTCCCCTTGTTTCTTGTGTTAAAAAGAAAACCTTAGTATTAATTACACTTAAGCTGACTCTAGGATTGTATTCCAGAAGCATTTCAAGGACTAACAGAAATGAAGATCTTTTCTAATAGCCTGGGAAAGTAAAGAAAGTGCAGGTGATCAAGTGATCATATTTCACTAATTCACTGAAAACTATTGAATATTGTACTATGAAGATTTTTTTTCTCCAAAGAGAATTTTGAATGGAATATGAACATTCAATTTTGTGTGCAAACAAATGAACCTGAGATGCTTTGTTATGTAATCCACTTTTTTAACTTTCTGCTTATTTACAGGAGGTCATTGATTCACAAGGGGGATAAAATCAGATGGTTTCATGCTGCAACAGGCTGTTTATTTGTTTAATTTTAACTGTCAAATCCAATAAAAAATTTATAAAGTTTCATTAATAGAAGTAGGCTGTAAAGGGTACCTTGTTATAGTCAGATGTTCAAAAAGATGCTGATTTCTAAGCACACAGCTGCCTGTCCTGCTGTGCCTGCAGCAGTTCTTATCACCCATGCAGCATTTTGGCAGCATGTTCAATATCAAAGTCATCCTCATAGTTTAATTTTCAATAACTGGCATTGAGTTAATTACAAATTTTGTTCTCAGCAAGATTAAAACTGGGATTTTAGTAATAGCTTTCTGTGGAGGTCTCAGAATAAACTACAGGCAGAATTACTTCACTTGATTATATGTCTTGTTTCTAATCATTATCAAGTATGTGTTATACCCAGACACTACTTCATCTTTGGCTTGGGCTTCTCTGTGGTCCTGCTGTTTGTGTTGCATTGATACAATGTACTTCTCTTTCAGACATGCAGAGTAAATCTTTAAAGGGTTACAGTGAAAACAACTGGAAACGTAGCAAGAATTTTGAAGATGTGTTTGTAAAAGGTGCTGGTTTGGGTGGGCACAGGATGTGCAACACTTGGCTGATGTGTAAGAGGACTCTCACCTGTCTCCTACCTACAGAATTGTCTCCTTTGGTGAGCTGGCTCTAAATGCAGCCATATTTTCAACATCCGTGCTTGTACCAGAGATTTAAATGTTCTCTGTCTATTCTCCAGGTCTGCCCTTCTTCTCTGTACCTTCTACCAAATACACTTGTGTCAAGTACAGTAATATTTCAGCTGTTAATTTAAGTGAAGTCCTGCATTGACAAAAATTGCCATTTAATGGGCTGATGCTGCAAAGAGTTTCTTTGCTTCCTCCCGGTTTTGGAAGTGTGTATTAAAAGTTATCCTGACAGGTTCTAAGAATCTGGGCTGTGTTTTATGAAGTTTGTTGTTGTTGTGAGTGTTTGGGGCTTTTTTGATTGGTTGGGTTTTTTTACTTCTCTCATTTGGCGCAGAGCAGTGTTCAGACAGGATGTTGTGCCTGGGTGATGTGGATTATGGTCCTTGTTGTGGTCTAGATTAGTAAAGCAGTTCTATATTGGGAGTATTAAGAAGGTATTTTCCACTGTGTGAAATACATAATATTTTTCCCATCTGATTTCTATAAATATTTGTATCATTTTGTATTATTCCTGTCTGCTTAGGTGTCTCTGAGCCTGTGTTTAGAAAGTGTTGATCAAAGTATTCGGGAAGGAACAAAAGCAGATGGTGTATTGCTTTTTTTGTTGGTTTTTTTTTTTGCAACTAATACCAATCAAGTTCATCACAATATTATTGTAGCACCTTCATAAACAGAATGTGGATAGAAGGCTAATTTTTTAAGTAGAAATGTTTGTTGTAAGTAAACCAGTATTTTAAACCTGTGAATAACTTCATGTTGTCTTAAGCCATATGTACACAACTGAATATTGTGTCTGTACAATACATCACCATGGTAAAGAGCCTACTCTTCAAGAGAATTTTTTCTTAATTTAGGTCATAAGCCAAGTGTGGTGTTTGAAAAAGTGCCAAATTCAGAGAATAAATGTCATCGCTGATGTGATAGTTAAGGTCTGTCATGAAGCAGAAACCTGTAAGTAGTGATTCAGTTTCGTCTTTTCATTCTCCAAACAGCCTCTGTTTCTAGTGGCAGATTTAATGGTATGATTTACAGCTCTAAAAGACCTTTATCAGGGCCAGAAAAATGACAAACAATAAATATATGGAGCATTATGTTAACAGCCACCACACAATACCTTGTCAGTTCCAGCTTGATAGTGATACATTTTAATTTTGTCTTTCATAAAAAATCTTGGCATGTGTGCCTTCTTTGAACACAGGCTTGGAAGTCAAGTGTGTCATCCAACCATGCAGTTTATCACCCTCTATATTTTTTGTCCTTTTCACTTAATGTCATCTCTATGGCAACAGGCATCGCCCTGGAAATAATTTTCAAAACAGCTTGTTTGTTTGAGGGGGCCTGACTGAAGTTCAAAGATGTTTGGTTTAGAAGAGCAACTTTAGTTTATGTTTAATAATAATTCTGAAGAGTTTCATGTAAACAGCACCAGACTGGATCCAGAGAGACTAGGAAGATATCCTTTTACCAGACAAGGGTTGTACCAAGCTGTGCTGTTTGGTGTAGAAATGGCAATTGTCTGCTTGGGGAATGGCAGTGCCTGTGTGGGAAGGGCTGTGAGCCTCAGGTGCTGCTGGCAATTTGGGATTCCTCTGCTCCCACAGCCAGGCAGCAAACTCCTGACCCACACCCAGGGCTGGGGCAGCCAGGGACTGGTTCCCTGCCTGGGACACTGTGCCAGCAGCTGTTTGGGACAGCACACCTTTGCAGGTGCAGGGCCCCAGCTCAGGAGCCACCACTGAGCCTTGTGCATATCTATACTTCGTAGAAAAAATGAATTTCATGGATTTCAGAATTTCATGGATTTCCAGAATTTCAGCCATTTCTGGGGCTGTTCCAAGCTGCAGACTGAGTTGGTGATAAGGGTAAAGAGGCCATTTTCAGATTTTCAGATACCCTCCTTCCTAAAAGCTGCCTATTTTAACTAGGATCCTAAGGAAATTTTAGGGACAGAAAAAATAGGTTCTTACCCAAGAACTCTGCTTTGTTTTTCATTATCTTCAACGTTCCACTGTGAAGCAAAGTGAATTATTAATACAATGGGTGGATGGGTTATTGTGAGGTTTTTTGTTGTTCGCCTGTGTTTTACTGAAAAGGTAATTTTGCTAGTAATAAAGCTCTTGGTTTGCACTATATCCAAACTCTAAAAATAGAAATATATGTGAATTTTAGTAGAATTCCCTAATACAACAGATGACTGATTATGTTGGGTTTTGTTGCTGGTTTATTAAATATTTAGTTTCTTTAATGTAAATTACACATTTTCCTCTCAGACTTTTCTAAATTGCATGATAAGTTTAGTTGCATATATTATTCTTCCTAGTTCAAGGGCCAGGCTAATTTATTTGTAAAACCTCTTCAGAAAAGGAAATTCCATCTTAAGCATATAGGGTGGCTTTCTGTTTGCTTCAAGTAAAGTGTTGGTGTGTATATAATAGATTTGTTTCATGTTTAATGCTTATGGAAAAGCCTTATTTTTAAAAAAATCCTATTTCTTTTGCTGTGATCCTTTTGTATCTCACAACACAATCCAATGTGAGCAATGTTTGCCATCTGCAATTTAACACTGAAATCTTGTAGAGTATCAGATGTGTATAATCATAGTTGTGAGTATCTGAAGTAACTATAAATTGGCACACTCGCACTCCTAAATGCTATTTTAAGAGAAATTTTTAAATATTCTAAGAAATTAAATGCCAATTTCACTATAGGTAGCTCTTTGCAGGCTTTAATGAATAATTAAATGAAAATTTCAAGAACCTAACAGAACCCTCCCCCACACACACTTATTCCCTTGGTGTTCTGCACTGGAAAAGGTGCAAGAGAAGTCTGGTCTTTAAAGCTCATTGTGAGTGATGCTGCTCAAGGACTTAGAAAGGAGCCTGTAATTCCTCTCCAGTATCCAGCCCAGGTCATTTCTCACAAATGCACACCCACATTTCCATTTCTTAGCACCTGGTAAAGGGAACTTTCCTTCAAACCATACAGAGTGTGAATTCAGGAAAAGTGCAGATGAAAGAAATTATAGCAACTTTCCACTTCATCTGGGTTGATGCAGTTACCACTAGCAGCTTGCTGTGGAGAGCAGTTGCAAGGGGATTACATGGAAAATGGGCTAGTGAAAGATATGGGATAAAAAGCAACCCCAAGGGAAGACCTCCTTTTTGGTGTTTTGCCATTGCATTAACTAATGGAGTTTAGTGGTTTCCCTCCATCACCGTAAACAGACACATGCTCATAAACACACACGGATATTCAGACTTCTAAAGGAGGGGGAGGAGATGCGAGTTTTCTTACCAATAATTCCAAGCATATGGAAAAAAAATATTGTTTGTTATAGCTCATGGGCTTATGATATTTAAATTAAAATAGATTTTCCTAAATAAAAATAGTCTTTATGACATATGGCTATTAAAATGGTGCCATTCTGTTTCTCGGCATTGTTAAAAAGTAATGTTTTCAAATGTTTCATACCACCTTGAATTTTTGGCTGGCTTTCAACAGCACTGAAACTTGCCATTCAGAAATTAAAGCAAAAAAAAAAAAAGGCATTGTAGATAATAGGGTATCTCCATGGCCCAATTACAGCTCCTCAGTATTCCCATTTTGAGTATTTTTCTTCTTGCTTTATAATTACTTAGAAGCATAAAAGTTTTAACTCAGTATTTAAAAATAAATAAACAAAGAAAAAAACAGCAAAGAAAAGCTAGTTGTGAAATGATGGCTGGGAATTTTCTCAGTGATGTCAACTCTCATTAAAATTGAGCAGATTGTTTCCACAGCAAACATCCAACAAAGCAGAAATCCAGGTGCTTTCTTACTTCCCACATATCTCTACCTTTTTAATTCTAAGATTGATTTTATTTTCTCTTGAAAAAATTATTCATTTGACTGATTAAAGAACACCTTCCTTCTTGATGAAAGTTCATCCATATTTTCATTTCTCAAATTAGAATCCATGCTTGGGCTCACTGGGTTTTTAGCACAGTTTTCTAAATCACCTGAAAACTGATCAGGTGACCTAAAGCTTTGCATTATAGGAGAGGGTTTTTGGATCATGCAAGAGCTGTGGAACAGACCTCAGAGACAGAGAAGTTGTTACTCTCTGTCTTTATGCAGGCAGATGTAAGTTCAGGTAAAGAAGCAGGCTGAGATGTTGGCCAAATATAGCCTTTGGAAAAGTTCTTTGACCTGGCAGGAAAGGCAGTAGAATTTCTCAGGCACAGATTTGGTGGGCATATTGGTCCATATAAAATCTAATATGCATTTAAATGGATTTATAGCAAAGTTTTCCACTGCACCTGCCTTTCTAGTTCTTCAATGTGGGAAACTGTTTTAAGGGCTTAAAACAAGTTGGTCTTCAAAGCTAATGTAGCATGCTGCCTTGAGCATTGTAATTAGAATTTGGGACAGACAGGTGAAAACTAATCCCAAAAACTGCCTGGGGCAGAATTTATGCAGTCTTTGATACCTTGTTGAAGTGTGGGTGCAAAGAGATCTGTTCTTCAATTTTGTAATGGCAGAACCTGATGGCTGAACTGGCAAAGCAAGAGGTGATGCAGCCAAGCTGTGCCAGGGTTGTGGTTTGCAGGGAAGCTGGGAATGGCCGTGCTCAAGAGCTGAAGTTGGGTCGAGAAGGGAACTGCAAAGGGGACGCTCTCAGCTTGGACTTTCACCTTTATTTTTTCATGAGAATAAACAGGCTTTGAGACAGTGCACAGAAATGTATAGAAGTGAGGTTCACTTTGGCAGTGGTAGGTGATAACCTGCCAGAGAGGAGTGGAAATGGGAGAATATGGGCTTCACAATAGCTCCCTCTTTTTCCAGGTTAACAATATGAACTGTTGATCAGGAAGATAGGAAAATTCGAAAATTTGGAGTCTTGCTGGTAAACAGAAACCTGCACAAACAATTTCCACTTTGTCTTTTTTAATTATCTCTCTTTTTAAGGACACTTAAGGCTAACATTCTACAAGTGTCATTTGAATGAATTTCAAATTTTTAAATGTGTTTACTTTTGTTATAGTGCATTTCCCATTATTTTTAAAAGCTGATTAGGTTCATTGGAGAAGATATACACAAAGTGAGATGAATCTGTCATGAAGGAAAAAAAAAGAGGAGTGGGAGTTACATGATGTTTTCCTAAGTGACTACAAACATATCCTTGCCCAAACCAGTGTACATTGCAGGTCAAAAAAAATTGCTTATCATGCAGGAAATTGAGATTTTTATTATAAGACTTTCACTTACTAGCAAACTGTATTCCTAACATACTTTTCTGAAGCAAATAGGACACAGAAAGCCTTGTATCTTAGAACTCTTACTTGTAGAATTTTCAACCTCACTTGTAGGAGCTGTTTCCATACAGAATCACAGACAGCTGGAAATAAGCACAGGCCTTTAAATAGCATCTTGGATCAAGACATTCAAGTAGTTAGCTGTGGGTTTATTCACAATGAACTTGAACAGTCATTTTCTATGTTTATTTGTTCCCTTAAAAGTGCAGCCTATATTTTCATGAAACAGTGTTAATGAATTACCATTTTTTCTTTCATTGGAAAATGATATCTTCTTGAATATATGGTATGAATCAGGGATACTAGTGGTAGGAAAATGGCTATTTGTTTACATAAATATATTGTAAAAATCAAGAAATGTGGTATATTGACAGAAAACCCAAAAAAAAATTAAAATTCTATTAAGTAAATATTACTTTCTTAATTCAGCTTAGTTTAAAGTTTGTGTGCAAGACCAATATTAGTTACTAACTTCTCTTTCTCTTTCATTGCTATAGTGTTATGCCAGCATGGCTTATTGATGACAATTACTTCATTGGTAAAAGCATTCCATGCATCTCATGTTGCTTGAATTTATATTAATACACATATTATGCTCTGTTAAAGGATCAAAACAGAAATAACAATAACAAGTTGTTCTATTAATGCCTTAAACCTCCAAAAGTATTAGGATTAAAAATTCAGTCAGGTGAAAAGGCTAATCAAACATTCCTATATAATAGACCAGATCCTGTTTTAGCAGATGCTTAGGGTTTCTTTTTCTTGGATTTTGTTTGTAATTGCAAAATTATAGTGTTGTAGAATAATTTTTTAAGTATTTTGTATGTCAGAACCTGGTTAGCCTTAATCCATAACCAACCTGGATTAATTTATAACATCTATCTTAGTGCTTCTATTTGTATTTTACAACTAAGGAACTGGTTCTGGTCACATAATCAAGGACATCACTATGTTATAGATAGAAACTGTTTTTGATAAGTACTATACTTGAACATCTGCTGTTATTTTAATAATTAAAAAAACATTCAGAGAGATTATAATTGATTATTAATTAACTAGTAAGTTTTGTTTCACAAAATGCTCTTTGCTTGCTTCTAGTGCATGATGTGTGCATATCCATTCCCTGTGTGTGCACATTTAGAAGTAGTCCTGGCATAAAAAAAGAATTTACAGAAATTTTCACAGAGCAGACTACAGGGATTTTGTCATGTGCATGAACAAATCTTTACATAACTTAAAGAAAAACATACATTTACATAGTCATAGGAACAGATTTACACTAATGTCTTAATTCTCCTCTAAGTCAAAGCTGCTTTGCAGAGCTTTAGTTCCTACTGTTGCTGTAACTGAATGATGGAAACAATTTACCTCCCACTATAACCAGTGAAGAGATGCCCCAGGCAGGGCAGCTACTGGGGAAAGGGGGTGATGGGTCCTCCTTGCATCCCAACCAGAGCAGCTCTGGGATGGTACTGACTGATGCCTTTGCTGGTACACACTGGGAACTAGCCCAGATTTTTGGGCAAAGTAGTGATCAATGGGGACATCTTTGTGCCTTTTATTTCTTTCTTGTTGAGCCATGTTTAAATTTGCTTTGTATAGTGAGTGAGCCTGGGAAGTGCTGGACAGATTTAGATGATACAAAATTTTCAATTTTAAATACAATCCTCTTTCTTTGTATCATAACAAAGTCAAAATTCAACTCCAGATCTTCTTTTAGAGCCAGGGAATGGGGGAAGTCAAAGCATTCTCCTGACCTTGTGCTTTGCTGGGATTTTTCTCAGTGGTAACACTGCTGAAGTATTGTGCAAGACTTTAGCTTGTCTTTAGATTGCCTTCTGACAATCCTGAACAATTGTCATTCAGCAAACTGCGTGATAAGAGACCATGAATAAGTTGTTCCCTCGACCATTTTTTTCCTTTGTTTATTTCTGTCTATAAAACAAAATGTACAAAATTGGATCAGAATATCATTTCATAATGTAGTGTTCTGGTTGTAACCTTCCTGTTTGTTTCGTGGTTTTCATTGTTTAATTCTCTGCAGTGAACATCATTAAACTAGAGACTCTGGGATCCTGTGAGTTTGGGCTTGGGGAAGTTTCTGTCTTTGCAGTATGACTATTAATGGTGGAAGTTTGGAATATTTTTCAGATAAACAAGTGCCATTTAAGTATTTTGATATAAAGTAAACTGAAGTGTGAAGCAGCAGATGTAGTAATAGCTTTGTATTCAGCCATCAAAATTTTTCATTGAAGGGAGTATCCAAAATACTACTGTATATTTTTAATACCAATGCCATGGCAGGTAGAGTACAAGTTGATATAAGAATATCCTCTATTTTAAACTGTTAGTTTACTTTTATTTTGCACTATGTTAACCACTTTGTCATTTGAAACTTTGTAGTACAGATAGTTTAAATATGAGTACAGTTTCAGGTTAATGAGGTTTCCTTTCTCTTTGAGGATAATGAAAATTTGGGAGAGAAAAATAACAAAAGGAGAAACAAAAGTAATTGTATTAATGCAGCTTCTTTGAAGGGCTAAGCTCACTGTCATATCCTCCTGCCAAGAGTTGCAAAACTAAAACTATTTATTGCTTTTTCTCTTTCCCATGTTCTGTGGCTTTCACATGAACCATTTTTCCTTATCTTATGGTGGCCTTTTAATGATTGTAAAAGTGCAAGATGGTTGAGTAGAGAACAAGACTTCAGCACAACAGAAATGAGGTCTCATGATTCAAATTTCAAGTCTAGGAGAAATAAAAACTAATGGTGCTTATAGTAAATATATGTGTAAGTTGGGAGTTGCCCTTTAAGTGAAGGTTCTACCTCAGAATGAGATAAACACACCGGGCAAGGAATGCTTTCAAAATGATAGACAAAAGAGATTGTATTTTTTATATTGTATAAAAATACATATTATTGCCTTCAAAGTTTGGTGACATCCCTTCTTACAGCTATATTATTTACCTTGATATTGTCATCACTCAAGAAGAATTCAGTGCATGATCTTTATTTCTTGCTATAGGAGGCAAATCTGGAAAAGGCTTTTTTAATAGGTGAGTTTTCCTTTTCACCTTGATCCTACCTTACCTTTACTTGTTATTTCTAGTGTCACTTTCAATCAAGTCAAAGCAAGTTTTGGTGCAATCCAATTTTTGCTTGAACACAGGCAGTCAGACATAGAGATTGAGAAGGTTTTTTGTTATCAGCTTGTACCCTTAAAAAATACTTAAAGACATTTGATCTGCTTGGCTGCTATATCTAGGAGAAATGCACTTCACTTTGAATTCACTGGTCAGTGTCTCAAAAACCCCACTGTCCAGAATTCCTCAATTGATCCAATAGAGATGGAATATTTTTTTCAAAGTGATGTGTTTCATTGCAATACTTTGAATGGTGATAAGCTTGTTTATTTTGTTGCACAAAAGTAATATTTGTAGCCTAGATTGCTTTTCATATGCCATCCTAAACTGCCTTTGAACCAAAAAAAGGCAAATATTGGACGCATCTTATCCATTAGCAATTTATTTGCCAGGCTTTTAGTCTTTCTCAAATTCAGTATCACATTTATTTCTTTAAGCTGAATTCTTGTAGGCTGAGAAACTCTTTCCTCTGAGGGTTGGTATTATATTGCTAATCATGATGGAGAACAAGTGACCTTTTTAATCTTACTACTAAGAATGCATCTCTGTTAAGTGCTCATATAATTCCAGTGGCTTTGTTATTTGCTGACTTCAGTCATGTGAATGTGTTTCTATGCAATATAGAAGTATGAGTTTATTGTATGCTCTCTGTAGGTTTTTATTGTACATTGTTCACATTTCCAGGCACATAGATAGGATGAAAACACGATATTTGCTTAGGGTTTGTCTGCAGAAGTTGGAATGGCTTGTTTTAGCTGAAAATGGGTACTCCCTCTGACACCTCTCTCTGTCAAGATTCAAGTTAGTCTCATTTACCAAAATAATCTCAATCAAATATTATCTGACAACCGATGCTTTGGCTGTTGTGAGGTGATTAGGGATATTTTGGATGTTTTAAGGTGATTAGTGATATTTTGGATGTTCTAAGAAATGAGCTCAGTAATTTGTTTTAATCTGCCCTCCAAGGATATGTTAAAGCAATTCTGCAAAAACAGTCTTTATACTTTTAGGTCATAATGTGTAGCTGAAGGAAACATAGATCTTGATTTCAAAAGAATCTAATTAATAAAACATTCTTAAAACAAAAATATAACTAATCAAAATAATTACAATGTATAATAGCAAAGTGCAGTTGTTCAGTGATACATATTAGCTAGAAAAAGAATAATTATGTTTTTTTCTGAAACTAACTGGCAAAACCCAACTGCACTCATGTTTTATTAAAAGCCACTTTTATTGCACTGGCTGTTTTGTCTGAAAAGTAATTTACATTTCCATCTGCAAGTACTTTCTTATAAAATTCTGTAGATAACTTCCAGTTGTCAGTACTTTTATACTATAAACTTTTCTTTGGTATATACTGAAAAATTGCATGTCGATTAAACATGCTTTAAATATCTGTCTTTGTTAACTTACAAGGTTGTTCCACAATGTGTTAATGAGATTTGCTATATTATTTTCTGCCAACTTTATTTCAGCACTTCCTCTCTGCCCTTTTGCAACTAGATTTCTTCACATTTCTAGTATACAGGTTATTTATAGTTCCAGCTACAGGCATAGCTTCCAGTTAATGGGTGAAGTACATAAATACGAGATTTAAATCAGAAATACAAAATGGCAAAGCTGAGCTCCTGATTTGTGCTTGACTTCAGCACGGTGCAGCAGCAGCAGTCTGTGCAGGAACAGGTATTGAAGAAATGCAGTTCAGCAGCAGAATGGTGCAGCCAGAGAAGCTGTGGAGCATCCAATACGCAGGCTTGTGTCAAAAAGTTCTTGCCCTCTTATCTCCATTTTGAAACCACCTAAATAAATCCTTCTGAGCTCACCCTCCATGAGGTTTTGGCAGAGATTAATTTCTGCCTTCTCTGGTGTAATAATGGTTTGGAAGTCCCAGAATCCCTGAGATGTAACATTCTCATGTATAATTTTAGTTTGGGACTAGAATCTAGATCTGTGTAGGATGTTTAGACAATTCTAGTGGAGTTTGTAGATGGGTGAACAAACAATCTGTCAGACTGTGTTCCCTTGCACAGAGCACAAATACTGAGAATCTCACCTGAAACCCATGAAGAGTTGATCAGTATGTTTACCTTAACTGGCACTTATCTTACCCAGTTCCTCCTAAAAGGCTGGGGAAGGAAAGAAGAGTAACCTAATTTTTCAGTTTATGTCCAGTAAATGCTGCTCCCTTTATTTTCCAAAAATATTTACCTCCGGTAAATCACCAAACAGACTCAAGATGAGTCCATTAAATGAAACACTTCCAGACATTCACCTCTGAAATTAAGATTTTTAACTCATTATTTAAAAACAACTTATGAAGCAGGCTTATTGAGGCATGAATATTAGAATGAACATGCTTCCAAAAGACCTTCTGCTATTATGTTGTTGCTGGAGGTTTTAAAATCAGTGGCTCAGAACAGAAATGACCCTTATTTAGGCAGGAGGACAAGTTCCAAATTTCTGATTGCTCCAGAAGTGCATAGAAGTGTTATTTGGGCCCAGAGCACGTTGCAGGAACGTTGACACATGAGCACAGCATGATGATACATAACAGAGAGGGGCTAATAAAGGAATTTGAGCATGGAAAGGAGAAACTGATGGTTTCTATTATATGTTAAAAAGTGTAGGATGGTGATATTACCATGAAAAGGGAAATGTCTTTATGACCTCTGGATGACAAACAGCACCCT
>VYZP01047743.1:0-13525 GCA_013400635.1 Hypocryptadius cinnamomeus | reverse complement strand
ATTTCATTGTGGAAAATGGAAATTTGTCATGGAGGATGGAATTTTGTTGTGGAAGATGGAATTTCATCGTGGAGAATGGAAATGTTTTGTGACAAATGGAATTTTGTGGTTGATGATGGAAATTTGTGATGGAAGATGGAATTTCATTGTGGAAAATGGAATTTTGTCATGAGAAATGGAACTTTGTCATGGAAGTTGGAACTTTGTCATGGAAGGTGAAACTTTGTTGTGGGATATGGAATTTTGCTGTGGAGGGTGGAATTTTATGGTAGAAAATTGAATTTTGTCGTGGAAGATGGATTTTCATTGTGGAAAATGGAATTTTGTCATGAGAAATGGAATTTTGCCATGGAAGGTGGAACTTTGTCATGGAAGGTGAAATTTTGTTGTGGGATATGGAATTTTGTGGTGGAAGATGGAAATTTGTAGTGGGAAATGGAATTTTGCTGTGGAGGGTGGAATTTCATTGTGGAAAATGAGGTTTTGTCACAGGAGATGGAATTTTGTTGTGGAAAGTGGAATTTTGCCTTGAAAAACGGAGTTTTGTCTTGGAAGATGGAGTTCCACCGTGGGCAGTGGAGTTCTGCCCAGCTCCCTCATCCAAAGGCTCCGAGGTGATTCGAGCACTGAAAACGCTGGAAATGCCCCATTTCCTGCCATTCCACCTTCATTCTCCACCTCGTTTTTCCTGCTCCATCCACCCCCTGGATTTCCACAGCTCCTGCTTGGATTCATTTGCAATTCCAGGTTCTGGTCATCAATCACTGCCGGATTTTGGCTGCGAGGAGAGGCAGAAATGGCTCTCCTTCCCCTCGGAGGGGACGTAAATCATTTTCCAATTAGGAAAGGAGCCTGCCCGTGCATCCCACGGGATTTTCCAGGCTGAGAAACGCTCCTGCCGCTCCACACTTGCAGCAGTTTCAGATAATAAACCATAAAAAATGTGGTTGCAGCAGGATTTTTGCCCAATTGGATCTCTTTAGACTTAAAAAAAATATGTAGGAAATGTGGTGTTGTGGTAATTGAAGCCATCAAAACCTCCGGGGTAATTAAGATTTTATTAAAGCAACGAGGAGGAGCAAAGGGAATGTTTTATTTGGAAGATCACACAAACTCTGCTTCCTCCTTTATTTATTGTGTGTTTATTCCAGTTTGGAGTGGCAAATCCTGGAAATTCCAATGTCTGGAAATACCCACATTTCCAAAAAAAAAAAACCCAAACAACCCACCTCAGGCCTGGTTTGTGCTCCTCAGGGAAGGGAAATGGGTTTTCCACAGCCAAATTCGGGATAAAAACATTGAGGAGATGGAGGGAATGATGGGTTTAGAGATGGACACAGAGAGGATGGGATTTGGGAAGGAATTCCTGGCTAGAATGGAATTCCCAGAGCAGCTGGAATCCCTGGGAGTGTCCAAGGATAAGCTGAGAAAGACTTGGGGGAGGCTGGGATAGTGGAGGGTGTCCCTGGATGTGCTTTGAGGTCACTGCCACCCAAACCATTCCCAAAATTTTGCTCTTCCCTGAGCCTTCACACAAATGTTGGGAACAATCCCCTCAAACAGCTGTTGTCACCCCAAAAAGCCCATCCTGAGCTGGCAGTGAGGAAACCGTGAAATCCATGGAGAATTCCCTCCCAGCAGGCTGGATCCATGAGAAAAGCAGAATTTCTGAGCAACTGTTGTATTTTTAGGTGATAAAATCCAAGCAGAACAAAGCCATGCCCTGGATTTCAGATCTTTGAGCCTGGAGTTTCCCTTTCCCTTCCCTCCCCTTTCCTACAACAAAGCTTTTAAACCAAATTTCTCCCTCAAAAAAATGCTGGGAAAGGTTTTGTGGGCATCAGAAAGTTGCATGTGGAGGGTGTGGTTTGTGCTGGGCAACATGAGCAGAGTTAAACACTGAAATTCATCAAAGGTGCAGCCCAACCCTCGGGTTAATTAGACAGGAATCCGTATTTTTAATGGGATTTTGCCCTTTTCTTGTTCTTTTTTACCTGAAAGCATCGAAAGCCAAAATCTTTGGTCCTGCAGGGGAGTCAGGAGTCAATGTGGGGTGAGACAGAAAGGTCAGCGAGGACTTTGAGTTTCTTTTTTGTTTTTATCCATCCTTTCAGGGACTGGTTCTCCCTGAGTCCGTCTCATGTGGAGCTCTGGGTGGTTTTCAGATGTTCTTTTCTCTCCCCTGCATTCCCAGGAACCTTTTTGCCCAGGGAAGTTGTGGGTTCTCCATGCCTGGAAGTGTCCCAGGCTGGGTTGGAGCACCCTGGGATAGGGGAAGGTGTCTCTGCCCATGGCAGGAGTGGAAAAAAAGCCAATTTTAAGGTCCCTTCCCACCCAAACCATTCCGTGGTTCTCTGATGCAACAAAAATTTTGTCTTGGAATGGGGAGAACGCAGAAAAGGACAGAAATTTGTTGTTCTTTACAGTTATTTATCTACAGAGGAATTATGGAACGCTGTAAGGACTCTGGGCTCTACGAGGGAAGTTGTGGTGTGAGGGTCTGCTGGAAGGGCTCAAAATGTCAAAGATTTGCTGGAAAAGCTTAGGAACGGGATGGTTTGCCTTCCACAGCACCCAGATTTCGGTAGGAGAGATCAGGGGAGGAAAGGCTTAAGCTGTGTGAGAAAAGCTGGTGTTTGGAATCCTTTAAATAAACAGAATAATCCCTAAACACACACTGGCACCGTGGGCAGGGCTCAGCCGGGCAGGAAATCCCACAAAGATTCGGGGTCACCCTGAACTGGGGCTGTGGGTGCAGCAGGGGAGGGAAGAACCTTCAGGAAGAGCTTTGAGTTTGATACATTTGGGGTGTTTTGAGATTTTTTTGGTGTGTTTTAAAGGCTGTAATTTCACTAATTCCAAGGCAGAGCTGCTGTGGGCAGGGGTCAGGGGTGAGGCTGCTTCAGGAGAGCGGGGAGAAGGTTTGGGAATGGTCTGGGGCTCCCAAAGTTTGGTGGGGGAAGAAATGACCTCAGGGAGGCTGGGAAAGAGCCAGGGATGGAGATTGGGAGATGCTAACAGCAGGATCATCTGGAAATCATGGAATCATTGGGGCTGGAAAAGCCCTTGGAGCTCACAGTCCTACTATCCCCAGCACTGCCAAGGCCACCACTGCCCATGTCCCCAAGTGCCACATCCAGGTGGCTTTGAAATCCCTCTGGGGGCGGGGGCTCCAGCTCTGCAGCTGTGCCAACCCTTTCCATGGAAAATGATCCCAAATCTTGGCACTGAGCCTGCCCTGGCCCAGGCTGAGGCCGCTCCCTCTTTTTCCAGGGCTCATGCCCCGGATAATCAGGATGTGCTGGGAATTCTCATGGGGGTGTGAGCACAGAATTCCCAGATTATTGAGGTTGGGAAAGAATTCCAAGGAGAATTCATCGAGTCCAAGCTGGGCCCCATCCCCACCAGAGCCCCGAGTGCCACCTCCAGGAATTCCTGGGACACTCCAGGGATGGGACTCCAGAGCTCCCTGGGCAGCCCCTGCCAAGGCCTGACCCCTTTCCATGGAAAACGATCCCAAATGTCGGAGCTGAGCCTGCCCTGGCCCAGGCTGAGGCCGCTCCCTCTTTTCCCGGGGCTCATTCCCTGCAGCAGATCCCGATCCCCGCTGGCTCCTGGCAGGAGCTGGGCAGAGCCAGAAGGACATTCCCGATCCCTGCCCCGATCCCAGCAGAGCTGCCCTGGCCCCCAGCCCAGGCCAGATCCCACTTTTCCCGGGCTCTCCCAATCGTGACTGAATTATCCTGAATTCTCCAGGTGATCCCTCAGGTTTTGGTTCATCTTGGGTGCAGCCCTGGCTGGGCTCTTGTGCTGCCCAAGGTGGATCCATGGAGGAGATCCTTGGGATAAATCCCTGCTTTATTCTGTAGCTCTGCCCAGCCTCTGTCCTAGCTCAGCCTTCACAGGGCATCACAGGGAACCTGCAGGGATTTGCTGCTGTGGAATCCTGGTGTCAGGAAATTGGGGACACCCTTGCTGGGCTTTGTGCTGTGGCCGTTCCAGCCCCGCTCCCACACCCCACAATCCCAGAGCTGCTCTGGGAGACAGCCCTGGTGCCAAAGGCAAAATTCCAGTGCTTGGGAAAAGGATGGAACCAAAGCTGACATTCAGGGAAACCCAGCCATCGTTACTGGCATGCCCCAAGCTCAGTTAATTAATGCTGAGGCATTCTGTGCACAGAGTGTTAATTACTCACTTAAGGCCTTGGCTGCTCCGAGCCTGGCTCCAGGACATTCCCAAATTTGGGAAGAGCTGTGTTTGCTGCAGGGAATGGTGAGAGCAGCCCTTGGGGGTTTTCCTCTCACCACGTGTCACTGGAGAGGTTTTTAGGGCTCATCCCTGTGGGCCACTGAGCAAATCCCGTGTTCCATGGGATTGGCAGCTCCAGGAATTGCGTGGAAAGATTCCAGTGCCATCAATCCTTCTTCCTCCTGGTGGCTGGGCTGGCTTGGGTTGGACTTCCAGCCTGATTTTCCACTTTTTCCACTGTATCTATCCATAATTTTATTCCCAGAACCCTTTCCTGCCTAAGCAATCAAGGGAGAGCCTTGAGAAGGAGGGAGAGCTTTGGGAAGGAGGGAAAGCCTTGGGCTGGAGGGAGAGCTTTGGGATACAGGGAGAGCTCTGGGATGGAGGGAAAGCCTTGGGAAGGAGGGAGAGCTTTGGGATGGAGGGAAAGCTTTGGGGTGGGNAAGGAGGGAAAGCCTTGGGCTGGAGGGAGAGCTTTGGGATACAGGGAGAGCTCTGGGATGGAGGGAAAGCCTTGGGAAGGAGGGAGAGCTTTGGGATGCAGGGAGAGCTTTGGGATGGAGGGAAAGCTGTGGCATGGAGGGGGAGCTTTGGGATGCTTTCCCTCACAGCATTCCCTGTTTTCTGTGTCATATTAAGAATTCTCTTAATTATCTTCAATTAAATACCTGCACAGCCTGTGTTTCACCAGTACAGCCAATTTCTCTCTCTAAAACCAGTTTGATTTTAACTTTGCTATTAACTTAATGAAATCCACAGCAGTGATTGGATTATTTCAGCTGCCCCAAACATGTGGAGCCCTTTCCAGATCTCACTTGGATTGAGGATGTTGGCAAAGGGAAGGAACTGGAATGAATTGGGGCTGCTCTAATCTCATTAACTGAAATATTTTCTGACCAGCCAGTGACTCTCAGGGCATGAGGAAAACAAAAATCAAAGACTTGGAGGGCTGAGAATGAAAAAATTGCCATTAATGTGATTTTGTTGCCTTGACCTTTCTCTCCTCCCCCAAATTAATTTGAGAACATGGATGCAAAGCCAACATCCTGCCTTTAGAACAGGTTCCCACTTTTTGCCAGGAGAAGGCTGAGGAATCACCTTCTTCCTTGGCTCCCACTCCTTTGTCAGAGGGTTTGTTGGAACTTTAAATTTATTTATTTCAGTTGTGCATTGTGTAAGGATGCCTTGAAGGAAGTGCCTGGGGAAATAACCATAATTCTACACACACTTCTATATTTTAGATGCATTTAACAGCAAAAAAATCTGCCTAAAAAAGATATTTTTTTCTAAATTCTAAAAAATTGCTTTTAGTGCCCAGAACCAAAACTACCGGGATCTTGACCAAGCTCAAAATTCTCATTTTCCCCTTTTTGGCAGAGATCTCCCAGCTCCTGATGCTGCTCCCAATGCACAGCTGAGCCCCTGAGAGCGTGGTGCTGGGGTGGGATGAGGGATCCCTGTGCCAAAACAATTCCTGCTGGAGATGGAACAACGGGCAGAGAGCCATGAATGCTGTTTAAGTGAGATTTCCTCTGACATAAAATCTCAAAGTGTCCCTGGACACGGCTTGGAGCAACCTGGGATGGTGGAGATTGTCCCTGTGTGTGGCAGAGGGGTGGAACTGGATCCCTTTAGGGTCCCTTCCAACCCAAATTCCTGGCTGTGATTCCATAGAAACTATTATTTACTGTTATTATTTGTGTGTCTTAAAAATCCTTCACCCTCTTTTTACACCTTGATCCAGCCTGCAGGGCTTTATCTCAGAGACCATCTGAGATAAGCAGGTATCATCACTCAGGTGAACAAATACAGAGATTTTCTCTTCCAGCTGGAAAACTGTGCTGTCATCCCACCTGGTTCGGCTTTTCCCTTCCTGTGCCTCTCTTCCCACACCTCCACCAGCCTGGCCTTTCCTCCCTTCTTTTTAAAGCCCCCACACTTTGGATTTCTCAGCCTTTTGCTGCCATTATCTCCGTGGGTTTCCTTGAAATGCGAGGACATTCTTCATTAAATCTGCTGCTCCTTAGAAATTCGTGGCTCTGAAATTGCTCCTTTCAGTTTTTCCTCCTGCAACACTCATTAAATCCCATTTTCTGAGCTCTTGGGAATGCTGCTGAGGACAGGCCCAGCTCTGGAGTTCAGCTGCAGTGAAAAGGAGCTGCAGCACCTTTTGTGAAGGGCTCAGATGCTCCTGCAAATTCCAAAGGCTTTTCACTTCCTTGGAAATTATAATTTTATTGCCTCTGCACGGGGAAGCTGAGATGAGGAGGAGAGGGGACCTGGAGGAGGTGATGCTGCCTGTTGAGCCTTTGGGAGAAACCAATTAGGATTTCTGAGGAGAAAATCCATTAGAATTGTTAAGAGGAAAGCTCTGAAAGTGCCATAAACACTGAATAAAAATGCACTCTCAGTGGGGAGGGGGGTGTGTGCAAACCTCGTGAGGATCGGCAAGGCCAGGGGCAAATCCTGCACCTGGGTTGGGCAATTCCAGCCCCAGATCCAGGCTGGGGATGGAGGGATGGGGAGCAGCCCTGGGAGAGGGACCTGGAGCTGCTGCAGGGCTGGAGCCCCTCAGCTCCCAGGGATCCAGGCTGGGAGAGCTGGGAATGTTCCCCTGGAGAGGAGAAGGCTCCAGGGAGAGCTTCCAGCACATTCCAGGGCCCAAAGGGGCTCCAGGAGAGCTGCAGAGGGACTGGGGACAAGGCCTGGAGGGACAGGACACAGGGAATGGCTCCCACTGCCAGAGGGCAGCCATGGATGGGATCTTGGCAATGAGGAATTCCTGGCTGGGCTGGAATTGCCAGAGCAGCTGGGGCTGCCCCTGCATCCCTGGAATGTCCAAGGCCAGGCTGGACACTGGGGCTGGAGCAGCCTGGGACAGTGGGAGGTGTCCCTGCCATGGCAGGGGCGGCACTGGAGGGGCTCTGAGGTCCCTTCCACCCAAACCATTCCACCATCCCTCCCATCCCCACGTATCCCAAGCAGATCCTTTGAATTCTGAGTCACCCATTTCATGGATGACAAATCCCTGGCTCCCAAAAACCTGCAAATAAAGCAGGTTTGGGCAACGTGCAAGTGCAGAAAACCCTTTTCTTTTTAAAGACAAGACCCCAGACGGTTCCCAGATAAAACAGCAGCTGGGATGGATTTTTCCAAGATATTCCCTCCATCAGCCCCTTCTCCAGCAGAATGTGACTAATGCTGTGTTAATTAATGCGTGTTAATTATCCGTGTTCATATGTGCTGTTCCCAACCCCTGCTTTTTATAAACCCTGCACATTCCAGCGGGGGCTGGGGTTGTCTCCCAAAACTCCTCAGGGATCTCAAGATTCCCTCTGCCCCCGCTGGGACCAGCCTGGTCAGCAAACAATGATTTTAGTTAATTTTGACTAAATCAGATTGGGAACACCCAAAAATTCTTCACTGGGCAGACTGCAGGAGCTGGAACTTCCCCTGGAGTTGTTTGAGGTGGCGGCATCAGCACCTTGGGCTGTTTGCATCCCAAAATCTGCCAAAAAATGTAGATTTTAGGATCTATTCCACAAATCCAAGGAAATGATGATAAGTTCAGTGTGTTACAGTGAAAAAAAGGCTGAATTTAGCTTTGAGCAGTGATTTTTTGGTAGAGAACTGAACATGGAGCACCTGCTGGGTTTTCAGAGTGATTTTTTTTCCCTAATTATTGTCTATTAGTACACAATGGGGGATGGGTGAGCAGAGCAGATGGGAGGAAACCAGATTGGAGTGGGACCACGGGATCCGGGAAAGCTGGAAAAGGACACCAAGTACTGCTGGAAACTCTGGGTGCAGAGTCATTGTTGTTTATCCCTGAAATTCCTGCTCCGGCATTTCAGCAAAGCCGGGAACAGGTTCTGCCTGAAATAATTGAAATATAATTCTGATATAATTCACATAACTCAATGCCTCTTTTGGAATCCTCAATCCATAAAGAGCCAATTTCACGTGTTCCACGCTCCTGTCACCCCCGTGGATCCCATTCCCGGGCGTGGGAGGGAATAACTCAGCTTTTCCTTCGGAGCTGTCAGAGCTTCCAGAGGGAGGCTCGTTAGTAATCCCTCATTAGTCTCATTTTAAGGCTCTCTCACGGATTTTAATGTCCTCCTTGATCTTTTAATACACATGAAAAAACCTTAATTGATTCACCTGCCTCTCTCATTCCTTTTGGGTTTATCAGGCTGCGTTTATTAATCCCGTTGGAGCTTCCCAGAGCCCTGCAGGATGGCTCCCGGATAATTCCAAGGATAAATTGCAAGGAATTTATCCTTTATCCTCGAGTTTCAGTTTGTCCCTGCTTGGGTTTGGTTAAAATAAGTGTGGGTTGCTCCGTGTTTTCCCAACTCAGCAGGAGAGGAGGTCGGAATGGGAATAAATCCCAGACTTTGCTGCCACAGGTGGGAAAGGGAACAAGGAAATGCGATGGAAAATCCCTGTAAATCCCTGTAAATTTATGGGAATGTGCTGCAGGGTTCCTTTCCCAGAGCAATGTAGCTGTCTCAAAAAGAAGAGGGGTTGTGGATTTTCCATCCCTGGAAGTGCCCAAGGCCAGGCAGCAATGGGTTTGGAGCACCCTGGGATAGGGGAATTTCCCCACCCATGGCAGGGGTGAATGGGATGACCTTTGGTCCCTTCCCACCCAAACCATTTTCGGATTAAAATGGAAAATCACTCCAAATTTGTGAGAAAGATGGGGCAGATTTGTCTTCCAGAGCAATCTAGTTATTGAAAATAAATCTGAATATTCAAGTAATTCACTTTTCCCCAAAATCCTATTTTGAGACAGTCAAGGAAACTCAGTTTTGGATGGATTTGGGCATCACCAGTGCTCAGTGCCAGCACTTGGGATAAGGAGAGGAGGAAACCAGGTGGAACATTCCTGACTTTGGGAATCCCTTGGAGCTTAGGAAAATGACCATTCACAGCAGGGCCCAGCTTTTCCATGGCTCTCCATGCTCCCAGGAACATTTTGGGCTCTCCCAGCTCCGGGGTCTGGCACAGCCTCTGGGTGCTGAGTGATTAAAACCCCCAAATTAACGGCTCTTAATTGCGCTTGTCAGACTCCATTCCGCTCAGGAATTAACCTGGGGAAAACACGGGATTTCCAGTAATTCCTCCCCTCCCTCTCTGCTCTGTTTTATTCCCCCTCAATAATTCCAAATTAATAACTGAGTTTATATTTCATATTTTATCCCTGCTCCGTCCTTTTCCTCTTGGTGCAGGGGAAAGTCATGAGGATCTGTAAAATTCCATTGTTCGTTCCCAGGGCCGATTCCCATGCTGGAATATTTTGTCCTTAGTGGCAAAAAGACGTTCCCAGTGTAAAAAACGCCAGCCTAGGTCGGGGTTGAGCTTTGCTTCAGCACAGGAAGGGGGAGATAATTTGAATTGTTTGTGATTTCTGCAAGCACCAAGTGATTTCCCTTAAAAACAGGGATTTGTGTAAGTCACAAGGAATGGGAAGGATCCAATCCTGATTTAAATTGGTTTAAAATACAAAAAAGTGGATAAATTTCAGAGCAGTCCTGATTACAAGGCCTGGAGGGACAGGACACAGGGAATGGCTCCCACTGCCAGAGGGCAGCCATGGATGGGATCTTGGCAATGAGGAATTCCTGGCTGGGCTGGAATTGCCAGAGCAGCTGGGGCTGCCCCTGCATCCCTGGAATGTCCAAGGAAAGGTTGGAGCACCCTGGGATCATGGACTCCATGTCAGGGGGGTGAAACTTTGGAAATTTGGGGTTTGAAACCCAAAATAAGCCAGGGGATGACAGAATGGGGACTCACTGAGGATAAAAAGGGTTGAGATTGCTCCAGTTTGGAGCTTTGACCTTGGGAAAGAAAAACCTTACATCCCTCAGCTGGGAACATCCATGGAAATCTCCAAGGGATTTGGGAACTCCTTGAACGGCTGGGGAAGGACCTGAGGTGGGGCTTGGAGCAAAATCTGTGAGGAGTTTTTCCAGGATTTGCCTGGGAAAAGTGCTCTGAGAACTCCTGGATCTGCAAGGGCTGAACCCTTGGAATAAACTGGAGATGAACCCTTGGAATTTTGGGTGGGTTTGTTTTTATCTACCATGCACTGGAATTAAACCTGGCTTAACAAGGCCTGGCTTTGTGCAGATTCATGAGCAGTATTCGTGAGAGAATGGGTTTCTTCTCCTGTTCCAGCTGTTCTGATCCTTCCCTTGGATCTCCTCTGCTCCAGCGTTCCTGAATGGCGACAAACCCGAAGGAAAAGCTGGATTTGTGTCCCCAATCCTTAATCTGGGATTTGGAGGGTTTTTCCCTCCTCTTTGAGACCCCATTACTTCATTCCCATGGGAAAGAGGCAGCTCAGGGAGCGCTGGGCTGTCATTCCCTGTTCCAGGGGCTCCGTTCCTCATTACACCAAGCTCCACTGATTAAAGCTTGGCTCATTAACTCCATTTCCATTTAGCTGGGAGCTGGAGCCACCCCCTTCCCTCTGGCTGTGGGGACAGTCCCCGGTGTCACCGAGCTGCTCAGGGAGAGGTTTGGTTTCCAGCAGTGACACCTGGAATCGGGAACTGGGAATTCATGAGTTAGCTCTGAGCACGGGATCTCAGGGAGGCTTTTCCATCCCAAACACCCAAATCTGGGTCGGTGGTGGAGCAGGGCAGGGTTTTCTCATCAGCATTTGGGTTTTGGAGAGGTTCCCTGGGATGAGAACTGTGGAGTCAAGGAATGGTTTGGGTGGGAAGGGACCTTCAAGCACGTCCCATTCCAGCTCTTGGTGACACCTTCCAGCTTCCAAACCCTGTCCTTGCCATGGCAGGGGTGGCACTGGGTGGGCTTTGAGGTCCCTTCCCACCCAAACCATTCCAGGATTCCATGGGCTTCCAGCAGAAATTCCACCTTCCAGCAGAAATTCCACCTCTCACCAGACCAGGCTGCTCAACTGCACTCGGTGAGCTCTGTGTGTGCACTGTTTTTTCCAAACACGGAATTCACCATTTCTGGCCATCTCCTCCTTAGCCAGGGACACTTAACCCAAAAGTCTTGATTATAATTGAATTTCATTTTTTAGTTCTTCTCTTCCTCTTCCCACCACACATCAGAGCCTGAAGAAGGCTCCCAGCTCTCTCCCAAACTTCCATCTCTGATTCTTGTCCCAGTGATCCAAAGTTCTCCAGACCCTTCTCCTGGTGCTCCAACCCCAGCTCCATTTCCTGCCCTGGACACCCTCCACTTCCTCCGGGTCTTGTGGGGGCCCCAGGATTTGAGATGGGGCCTCAGCAGTGCTGGATTTTCTGGAATTCCGAGGGAAGGGGAGAGCTGGAGAGCTCCCAGGTGAGCTGTGGCTGGAACCCTTGGTGGGGACGTGCAGCTCGGGAACACCAGGATACCAAACAGGGACTAGACCCCCACCTTCCATCCAGGGACAGGCTCTGAATCCCTTCCCAATCTTCCATTCCCAGCAGCCGATGGCATTCGCAGTTGGAAGAAATCCCTACAAATGCCCAGTCATGGATACTCCTCACAGCCTCTCTGGCTTTTGCCGTTTTCCTCCATCCATGCAAACGTTGGGATTTTCCCGCAGGCTCTCGCTCCCCCTCGTGCCTGCGTGGGGCTCTTGCAGCCTCTCGGCTGGAATTCATGCCATTCCCTCCTTCTTCCAGCAGCCTGGCTTTGATCCCATCCTTCTGTCATGGAATCGGGCTTTCAGCAGGGATTATTCCCTGTATTTTTGAGGATTTGGGCAGGAATTCCTAATTCTTGTTCTCTGGTCAGGGCTTTAATCCCGTTCAACCTCTGGATACTGGGAGTTTTATATTTACTGAGGTTTTGGATTGTTCTTTGCTCTGAAACTCAACCCTGAGTGATTTATTATTCAAAGTAGGGTTTAAAAGCTTTTCCTAATTGTTCTCCCTTTTCCTGGAGCCAGGACTTGGAGCAGCTTTTCCAAGCAGATCACTGCTGGTATTTCCTGAATTTTATAGTAATAAACCTTGGTTTGAGTCGGGGAATTGGAAATCACCATCCACAGGGAGTTAAAGGTTGGGGAGCATCAGGGAGGTTTTATTCCTGTGTTTTCAGGGATCATGGTAGGGAAGGAGGAAAATCCTGATTTCTTCATTCTCACCTAAAGCTGCATCTCATCTTAAACTTCAGAGGAGCTTAAATACTCATCATCCACATTTTTTAGTTTGTTTTTTTCCTAAAATAATGTTGCAGGGCCCCGATGGGAAGCAATGGAAGCACACCATTTGTGCTGAAATTCCTGATCTGAGAGATTATCCCAAGCTGGAAAGGTTTGCAGTGTAAAATGGAAACAACTCAGGGTTTAATACATTGGGATGTTTTGTTGGATCAAACTTCCCAGGAAGGTCTCAGGGAATCAAGTCCAGCAGGGCCACCTGGGACAGGATGACCAGGCCCAAATCCCATCAGGTGTTGGATTTCTCCAAGGATGGAGCCTCCACAGGGTGTCCCTGTGCCTGAGCAGTGTCACCCTCCCAGGAAAACCAGGAATTTCTTGTGTCCCTGTTTGTCCCTGCTGGCTCTTGCCCACTCTGGGTCACCACTGAGGAGATCCTGGCTTTGTCCTCCCCTCTCCTCAGGTGTTGGCACCGTCCAGGTCCTCTTGTGCCGAGATGTCTTTGCTCCAGGCTGAGCATTCCCAGATTCTCCAGGGATACTCCCCTCCCTTGGCCACCACTGTAGTCATGCCCTGGGCTTGCTCCAGGTTCCTCTCCTGTCCTGGGACACCCAGCACTGGACACAGAGTTGGGGACAGGGACAGGGGACTGGGGTGGCTTCTGTGAGAAACTCCACGTTGATCCCACCACTGGCTGGGGCTGGATCCATCAGGGGCAGTGGGAGCACCTCTGGGATAAATTCAGGAGGGAAAATGGGACACTGGAGGTGGGACACCAATGGGAGAGATGATGAGAAGGATGTGAGAGGAGCTGCTCCCCAGCGGTGAAGGAGGGCAGGAGCTGCTCCAGGTGCTGGACCAGAGATTCCCAGATTCCCAGCCTGTGGAGAGGCAGCTGAGCCCAGCAGCCCAGGGAGGTCCATGGGGGAGCCGAGGTCCCCCTGCAGCCCCTGGAGGAGCCCACACCAGAGCAGGGGATGCCCGAGGAGGCTGTGATCCCATGGGAAGGCCCTGCTGGAGCAGGGTCCTGGCAGGAGCTGTGGATCCATGGAAAGAGGAGCCCAGGCTGGAGCAGATTCTGGGTGGGATTTGTGACCTCACAGGGACCCCAAGCTGGAGCAGTTCCTGAAGGACTGAGCCCAT
>VYZP01047742.1:45535-79475 GCA_013400635.1 Hypocryptadius cinnamomeus | reverse complement strand
CCGGCGGCGGGCGGGGGCTCCACCGGGACCGCCCGGCCCCGCCGCGCCGCGGGACGAGCCGCCTCCAGGGGGGTCTCACGGAGCAGCGGCACCGGCCCGCCCCGCGGGGCTCTGGCAGGGCTGGGCCGTGCGGGAGCATCCCCAGGCGGTACCTGGGAAGGAGGAACAGCATCCCCAGGCGGAGGGTGCAGGCCTAGGGGCAGAGGGCTCAGCCCCAAGAAGCGCTGCCGGTCTCCAGCCCCCTCTGCCGCCCGCCCCGGTACTCCCCTTCCCGCTGCCGGCACAGCTCGGCACAGCTGCTGCGGGGCTGCCGGAAAGAGACTGAATTTAATGTTGTCGAGCTCTTTTAAACGTCACGACAGGAGGAAATTGTACCTGGAATGCCTGTGGTTCCCTCGGGGCAGTGGGGCTGCTGAGGACACGGCAGTGCTGCAGCTCACACGCCCCTCGCCCACCCCGTGTGTCACAGGCGGGAACAGGCTGGCTCCTCTCTTCCTCTTTTTCTGTTTCATCTGCCTGCCGGGGCAAAATTGAGACCAAGCAGCCCTGCAGTGTCCACGCTGCTCCGGGAGCCGTGTCCTCCCTCGGCCCCGCTGCCGTGGGGACGCGGGTGCGGGGCTGGGACAGGGCTGAGCCCCGCTGCCGGCTGGCACCGCTGGGGCTGGGTTTAACCACAGCTACACGGCAAACCCAGACAGGGCACCGTCAAAATTCAGCGGCTGCCAACCGTATCTGGGGACCTGCGGGGTGATGGCAGATGGCGGAAGGAGTTTCTTTACAAACTGAGAATGCAGACGTGGAATTGCTGTCCACACTGATTTCCCCCCCAAAAGAGCTCGCTCGCTGTTAGAGACCGCTACACATCTCCGCAATTAAGCAGTCAAGACGTGCTGAATAATAAATGAGCACAGAAAGGCCTGGGCTGCAGCTGGGACCGAGTCCCCGTTAATGTGACAAGTGCAGCAGGCACACGCCGCGCTGGCAGAGCTCTCCCAGCCGCGGCCGAGCCACGGAAGCTCCCTCTGAAGAGAGCGGCGCTCTCACCAGGCCAGTGCCTTCTCCATCCCCTGTCCCTCCCTACCCAGCTCGGGGACCAGCCCCAAACACGCAGTCGCTGTCCCCTCTCTGCTCACAGGGGCCGGTTCCCTCCGCACCTCTGATGCGCAGAGCGCTGTAAATGAGCTGCGGAGGCAGTCTGTGTACACGTGAGAATAAAGGAAAAGGTAATTAAAAGACATGACCTACATCGAGCAAGACCATCAAGCGCCTGTTACTTTAAATGAGGCGGATGAGTCCTCCATCCTGCCCAGTTTTAGCATTTATTTTTGGGCAAAGCATTAGCACAATGGCATTTTAGCTCCCCCTCCACACTTCAGGTGGCAATATACCTTTGTTTAAAAGACTGTAAGGAGCAGAGAAGTGAAAGGAATGAACGTAGTTTGAGGTTATTGCTTGAGTGGGCAGAAGGACATGAAAATTCAAAACATCCCAGCAGCCTATAGATGTAGGCAAACTCCTGGCTGTTCAGGCAACTGATTGTTCAATAAATGCAAATGGACAAAGCAAAGCATCACTGAACTTGAGAGATAAAGGTCCCCTAACAATAGAGGCTTTTTACAGCATTGAGTCCAATTTTTTTTTCCTGTTTGTATAAGTAAAACCCAATTTGAGCAACTGAAGCATCAGCTTTTTACAGTGAAAGATAATTTGTCTGGAGCAGCCAATAAGATAGTGTAAGATCCTCTAAAGAAAGCCCAAAATATGTATCCTCATTTCATTAATAAATGGCTTGAATCCAAGCATAAAAATGATGTGACTTTAATGGTTTTTCCAACTGGTAGCCACATTCCTTGTTAGAGAGAGATCCCATGTGGGAACATTAAAGTGAGACAACCCCACGCAGGCTGGGAGTGATGAAACATGACCTAGCAGCTTCAGCATGCATCAGAGGATGGAGCTTGGTATAAAATATTCAGATAACCAATTCAGCCCCAAATGATGCTCACTGTCCAGATTTTGAAACTGGGGTTTAAAAAGCTTCATATTTTGAAGTGCCAAGTTTCCAAAAGTAAATATGAAACTGAAAGTCAAAAGATGGTAATTATGACCTGGTAGTGCCTGGATATCTGTCTAGTTAATTTAAACATGTGTTTTGGGTTAGTCCAGGAAAACTATCAAAATCTAGCATCTCTTTGTGAATAAATCTTTGTGAAGTTGGCATGCCACAGGTAGGAGAGGGGTCATGTGATATGGTATGTTCTCATTTTTTGCTTCAGTAGACTCATTTTTTATTGAATAGCAGAGTAAATATTTAAGCAAAACTAGTGTAAACTGCTGGCAGGTATGCCATGCTAAGTAGCAATCATTTACTTTTAAATAATTAAAAGTCAATATACAAGCATAGCATTCTTGTTGCAGTGCAGCACACGGTGCCACTGCTCTGCCTACATGTCACTTCAGAGCCTGATTTACTAACAAAGCATTTAGTTCAGCTCATTTGGAGGGAAAAAGAAAAAAAAAGGAGGTTTTTAATAACCCACCTTCACTGTTGTGTGTGTTTGTTGGTATTTTGGCTATGCAGACCCCAGCTATTCCTGAGTCAGGCTGAGTCTGCATTACTTGTGGGGCTGGTAAGGAAAGCCCTGATTTCCTTTGCATTATGCATGGTGGAAGTGTCAGGATGGCTCTGATGGTGTTTAATTAAATATTTGGCAGTGTTTAATTAATTAAATATTTAAACATTAAATACTAAATAGGATGTGATGTCTGCTTAGTGGACATTATGTCTCAATAGCCATTAGTCATTAAATAGGACTCAAATTGGCCCTAGAAGACTCCCCTTAGCTAAGCAAGGTCTTAAGTACATGCACTTTTGGATCTTCATTAATAAGTAATAGAGGCCAATTCAGACTATGTAGCAACACAGAGATCCCTATTAATGGAAACATTAATGTCTCTGTTTGAGACCAGGCTCTCAGTCTAGACAGCAGATGAGCTGCTGGGGGCACAGGGGTGGGATGGGGCTCCTGGGCGGGCACGGGGCTGCGGCCAGGGCGGGAGGGCAGTGACAGCAAAGACACCCCCACCCTGATGTGGGGTGCCTGCCAGCACAGCACCTTCCCTGGCAAGGACAGGGGTGCAGCCAGCACATGCCTGTGGTCTACCAGAACCACGGTGCCTCTGTGGGACTGTTTTGGGTTAACTTTGGGGGATTTCAAATTCATCACACATGCCTAGGCTCGCTGCACAAGCCCTGCTCGCCCAGGGAGCCCTGTGCAGCCACCTCGAGGTAAATGAGGATCAGGCTCCTCACACCCACCCTTGGCCACATTCCCACGAGTGCTGGCCACAGGCTGATCCAGCCAAACATTCCCATGTGCCAGCACTCTCAGCCTGCTCTCTTCCCACAGCACCGGCACAACAGCTCACACGCTGAAAACTGAGCACAGGCAGAAGAGCCTGCTGAAGTGTGGTCTATAAAAGTGAAGGGGACTGATGTTTTAAAGATTTTTCTGTAGTATAATTTCAGCAGGGAAACAACATTTTACAGGCCCATGTGGTTTTGAATTTGTTAATTTATGATTCTCTATTCCCCAGACAACCACTAGTGGCAAACACTTCATACTTTTCACCTCGGTGGTATTTTTGGTAAGATTTATTTGTCTTACCATTAGATCCAGGGCTGCACTCTAACACATATTGACACTGCCTTTCAGCACCACACTGCTCAGCAGGGGTTGTGTAGCCCACATTAGGGACTCAGACTCCCTGGGGTCAACAAGTGACCCTAGCACCCACCCTGCCAGTGATCTGGGGCTTTTCAGGGTGTGATAAACTGATTGCAACTTGAAGCAAGTCTGAGATTGTTTTAATCGATGCTAAAGTCAAATTATAATCCAGATGGGGGATCCCTAATTAACTCAAGGTTTTAGTTCTTTGGGGAACTCTGGTAACAAGCCACGTGCCATCAGTGGGACTCGTGGAGGGCCAGGGGTGGGCAGCTGGCAGGGCCACTGCAAGGAGCCTGGTGTGCTTCTACCCTGGTGCTTCTCTGTGGATTCAGCATCCATAGATCTCCCGTGCCTCCCAGGCTGCAAACACACTGGTAATCAGATTTTGCTTCTGCCTAGTAGTTCTTACTTGAAATATCATTGAGTTAGCTCTTGAGGGATTTGTGTCTGGTGACATATATATTGGTACCGAAGTCAGAGGTCGCCTATTGCAAAGATCATCTTGATAGGATGATTATGAAAAAAGCCATGCTGGTTAGGAGACCCTCTAACTAGATTTGGCCATCTTCTTTCAGCGTCACATTAGCGGATCCTGGTTTCTCTCTCAGTTTTAGTGATCCAATCTTTCTTCTCCTGAATTTCTCCCTTGGGAGCTTTCTACACAGACATTTTAATATATCACACTATTCTCTGCAGAAGTCATTTGCTTAATAAAGAGACTGGATATTTTTTAATTGTAATATTAGCAGTGTTCAAGAGCAGCCACGATGCCCGCACCTACGCCTGGCACGGGCTGGGAAGGGCTGGTCCTGGGCCAAAGCCATCCCAGCAGTGAGTCAGTGCTTTCACCTTCCCATTTCCACCATGCATAGCTCCCAGGGCAGCTGGGACTGGCTTTGGAGGGGGTGGTGTGGCTGCTGGGAGCAGTGCTCTGCACAAGATGTTCTTCCACCATTCTGCTCCACACAAACTCCAGCTGGACCTTTTGTAGTTTTTAAGAAACTGTCATGGTGGGATAGGCACTCCAAAGCGAGCACCCTATCAAATATTAAGCAGCACAGTCAGTCGCTGAATTACCAGCTAACTGCCAAATGCAGGGTTCTTTTTCAGTTTTAACACTTCTTGTTGCACAATGTCAAGCTGTCAGAAGACACTGTCTGCAGAACACAAAACAAATATCAGTGCCACGCTGCCTAGCAGTTCAGACAGCCTGCTCAGCATCCTCTGCCCACACCACCTTCCCAGGTGACACGAGGTGAGCCCACACGAGCTGCAGGTGGGCTGTGCTGCTCCCCGCACTCACTGCTCTCCCAGTTATTGCTCCTGGTAGCTTTGCATGCTTGTTGCGTGCTGTTAAAAGGCTTTTCATTTCCTGACAATTTATAAATATGTATTGGGCCTGAAGGATGAGGGTAAAGCAACTGCTGTTTCTTTTTTTAAAGAAAATTAAACATGACAAACTTAGTTATTCATGCAAACCATCCGCCTGTTATCTCTGATTATGCAGGATCCAAATGGTGAAGCTGAGTGAATGAGTGCATTCATCAAAGTAAACTGTCAGAGGCAGGAACACTGGGTTTAACCTACCCCTACCTATACTCTTTTGTACTTATGTTTCATCATCTTCAACAAGGCAGTGCAGTTGCTTGGTATCAGGAGCACCTATTTCACTACCCCCGTCTCTTTAAGGGGGTTAATTAACCTCTAAAAACCAGAAGAGACCCTGTGTGTAGTGCTCTCCTACTTTAAAACATCACCAGGATATTTTAGCCAGATCATATGGTATTTCAGGGGCAGAGGCTGGAGGTACAGTGCTCGTGTGTCCCTGCACTCACCCAGCATGAAAGGATGTGCAGTGTTTTGTTAAGCCTTGGCAATCGTGCATGTGTACATATGTGTGGGAGAAATACAGAGAAATAAACTTCACACACTGGAAAGTGACAGATTGATTCCCACCCATCCACAACCTGCCCCACAGCAACAGAGAAAACCTGGGACATGTAAACATGAGAAAATAAAAAAGACTGTATCATACTGTCTGAAATTTGTGGCAGCAGCCACTGTTTGCTGATCTGTTTTAATGCAGAGAAGCTGCTTCAGACATCAGCTTATACTCAGGAACAGCTTTGATGTATCTTATGGGGCCTGGGAGGATTGGATGGGGCCAGGTCCCTTCCTGAGGCACCAGAATCACAGAATGAGCTGAGTTGGAAGGGTCCCACAGGGATC
Source organism: Hypocryptadius cinnamomeus (assembly GCA_013400635.1). Classification (NCBI taxonomy): domain Eukaryota; kingdom Metazoa; phylum Chordata; class Aves; order Passeriformes; family Zosteropidae; genus Hypocryptadius; species Hypocryptadius cinnamomeus. Next base: position 73,515 of record VYZP01047742.1, on the reverse strand, counting down.
TTCGAGTGCAGCTCCTGGTCTGCCCAGCACCATCCCCAAGAGTTACACCATGTGCCCAGGAGTATTGTCCAAATGCCTTTTGACCTCTGTCAGGCTTACAAGCCATTCTTTCTTCTCTCCTGCTACCATTACCAGTGCCCCGAATGGTACCTCCTAACTGGATGATGCCCAAGTGCCCACTGGGGCCCCCTCTGTCCTGCACTACCCTTCACTGTCAATTCTACTCATTTTGGTGCAAGCCAGGGACCAGAATTTTAAGCCCCATGGTGCTGTGCCATGCCAGGGGGGTTAAAGTGTCCAACGATTTTTAGGGTAGGCTGGAGGGCAAGGAGGACTTCCTGCAGCTTGCAATACCTTCTGGGGTACAATATAATGCTTTAGCACCAGGAAAAAGCCACAGCACTCTCCCAGCATGATTTACACTCTGGTTGAGTCAGTGTGACAGCAGGACTACTTAACGCTACCCTCCGCCCCCACTGTTACAGAGTTATGACTTTAAACGCCAAATATGAATCAAAAATTTCCTCTCCATTCAAGTCCTCCTTCTGCCCTTCTTATCTGACTCATTTCCAGGCTGCCCACTGACCTTCATGCTAATTGATCATTACTAATAGATAAGGGTAATGCAGCTTTTGAACTGTGCTTACTGTGTGCTTTGTGCTTCTTGATTGGCACCGGCGACATTTTTTTGCCTGGACTGAAATTAAATCAGGAGCCAGTGGACAACACCCCTGCACACTGAACTGCCATGCTGCTGCAGGCACGGCCTGAAACGACTGGAAAAGCCCACTTCCACCAGAGGTGGGCATTTGCAGGAGGCTGGCTCTTCTCTAACACCCCCACAGAGCACGCTAAGTGTCACCAAGCCCTCTTACACCACCAGGTACCTCCCGGGAGGGTGCCTGAATTCACTGCTGTGGGTGTAGCACTCACCAGCTGCCCTTTCCTGGAGGCTGAGGTGTTTCACAGGTGTCAATGAGCTCAGGAAGCCACGCAGCAGCCCAGGTATCTGTGGAGCTGAGCCATGTGTGCCTCTGGATGCAGGACACTAGAGAGGATTTAAGTGACTTGTCAGGAGTTAAGGGAGAGCCCGAGGTGCAGTTCAGATCACTCTTGCTGCCCACAGCCCCCTCTGCAGCTATCAGATAATGCCAGCCCTCTGCACTGCACTAATACTGGGGAGCATGTTTCATACTCACATGGATTATTACTGCAATCCCATAGATAAAGCCATTCATCTGCTGTGGCCCTCGGGAGTCTGAGAAGCTAATACACATCACAGCAACAGGACATACAAAGCATGCAGCACAAAGACACAGTGAGAAGCACCTGCAGGAGTGCTGAAAGGGAGACAGGAACAGGAGCAGGAGAGCAAATCTGCACAAGATACACAGATGTACACACAAACTTCACCAAAAATCCCAGATCTTCAAGCACTTTCAGGTGAAGCCTTCAGAAATATCAACATGAGCTATATCAACAAAATATCAACAAAAGCTTCAAACTCCTTTTGTTCAGCCACCAATTTTCTTGGCAAGACTGTCAATGACAGCAGCAATTATCAGCCTTGCCCGTGCATGGGAGCAGTCGCAGGTGGAGGCAGGTGCTGGTGGCACAGGACACCCGGCCTGCCCAGCCCAGGTGTTTGTACATCTGCCCCTTTATCCAACCACGCTGACAAAAGTAAGAGCAGAAATCCCAACGCCCCATTTTCACCAGCTTAAACCCTGGTGATGAGCACTCTAAGAACCCATTTCAGGCAGAATAGAAAATTAATGAGGGAATAAAAGAGGTTGAGTCACACATCTTACATCTCAAATATGCCTTGCACAAATCGGCCGTGATGAATTGTTGTATGAAGTCTGGGCAAGGCTCCTCGCTGGTCAGAATACTGATAAAGCATGTGTGGGGCTTCTCACATGTTAAACAGAGCTCATTAAGGGAAAGATGCTGTTTATCCTTTTAATTCTGACCACATCGTTCACTCGTCATCTTATTTAGACCCTATTTTCCCCCAGACTGGCAGGTGATATGATTGCATTGGCCTCAATACAATCACAGCTCACACTTTGCCTGACAATCCAGCAGCAGTGACCAGAGCTTTTGTGCTGGTGCAGCTGGGAGAGCCGGGTGCCTGCTCATGGACATCCCAGCCCAGCAAGCCCACGCGGCCGGCACGGGAACAAAACCAGGAACTTTCAGGCCATGAATATACATCTCGTTCAGAGCAAAAAGGAGGCTCTCCAGCAGCAATGCCAAACATGCAGATTAATGACAATGCTTTGCCTGTGAAAATGGCCTTGCTGAGTCCAAACACGTTCTCCCAAGATGCCAGATTTTGTAAGTTAGCAAAAATGTTGAGCTGTCTGTTTGCTTTAAACAATTATGTCAGCTCTGCAAGTAAAATATGTTCCCTTGCCTGACCTCCCCATGCTGCTAGGTAGGGCAGCATTTGGCTGGCTCTTGCTTTAACACAGACATCAGAGGACAGCTGGAGATTTTCCCTGAGAGGAGAAGGGCACAGCCAGCAAGGGAAGCAGTGGCAGGACCAGCAGCACCAACAGGACCCTGCAGCAATGAGTATGATCACCTGCTGCAAGTCCTAGTACCCCAACAGAGGTAAAAGCCCTGGTCAGGTGTGGGTTTAAGTCTTCAGCAGCAAGTAAAAACAGACCTGTTTTCAGAAGGCAACTCTTGAAGTAGAGATCTGGTGCCACACTTTATTAAAAATACAGTCCTAAAGCAGAAAATGTTGTTGCTGCGCCCACCTCTCTCCCCAAGGGAGAGCTGCTACAGAGAGATTAGATGATTTATCCTAGGTCACAGTAGAAGTTAGTGGCAGAACTGGGAATTGCAGAGACTCCCCTGGGTGTCCACCCAGTACATTAAGCACAAACTGAACCCTCTTGTCCTCAGCAGTGGGTGAGAGGCCAGGTCAGGCACTCCCTGCACTGGGACAGGCTGTCAGAGCCTGGCACTGGGCTGCTGAGCAGGAAACACTGGCTGTCAACACCCAGGGCAGAGCAGCAATATTTTTATCAGAGCTAATGGAGGCAAACACCCATTGCTTTCCTGTGATTTACACCCAACACACCACGCTGGCCAAGCTGAGCCAGAGGAGCCCATCCTTCCACCACCTTTCCAAAACCAGCCCCCCAACCAATGGGACAGGGCTAGGGCCAGCCTGCAGGGCATTTTCTCATGTGAGCAAACACTCACCTGACAGACAAATGAGTACCACAAACACACTTACCCCAGGGCTGGCACTCGATGTGAGACCACATGGGGCTCCCAGCCTGGAAAACACTGCTTGGACAAACCTGGGCTAGATGGCAACAGCCTTGAGAGAACTGCAGTGGAAATAAAACTAGAGGGCAACCTAGTGACGGTGCTCAAACACACATCCCAAATATTTAATTACCGGTATCTCCAGAGCCCATCTAGGCAGCTTTATGGTATGCGGAAAATCAGGTTTGGGAGAGCCAAAAAAAATCCAGAATGTACTGGGGGTTGTGCTGAGATGGTTGATTAGAACACGAGACAATCCTGAACACATGGAGGGGGAAGAAACCAAACCTATGGAAAACAAACAAGCAAACAAACAAAAAAACCCACAAGAAAAATAAAGGGGTTGTTCAGTTGTGCACTGCACTGCAGGGACTGTGGGGTGGCACATCTGGGAGTCCCTGGGCCACAAAGCTCCTGGACACTCTGGTACCTCAGCCTGCTCTGCAGGTCTCTGCTCACACAGAGCTCCCTGGCCTGCACATGGAACCTCCTGCACCTTTTAGCTACTAATTCATAAAAGTAGCTTCTTGGGATGCAACTGCATACAAAGCCAATATTAATCTTGTCTCAAACACAGCAAAAAACTGTGTGAAAATACACAATTGAAGGTACATCCCATGCTATAATCATGTGACAGTTCTTCAGAGAGAACAGAACAGTTTGACAAATCCTAAAGCCATGACACCTCTGACTGTGATGATTTCACTTCCAAGCTAGCAGCAGGTGAGGACAACACAGTTTGCTCTTTCCAATATTCAGAGACAGCTTAGCATCAAAAAATCTTTCAGAGCGATCACAGTCCAGGAGAATACATCTAATTCCCTTTAAAATAATTTGGAGCTTCACTGGGTAGAAAATTGCTATTTCTGCTCCAATGCCAGAGAATTCCATTTTTAATTACAGAAATTTCTGTTATGCACAATTATAATATTCTTTCATATTCTCCCTCACTCTTAGCTCGAACACACTATTAGCTACTTAAACTGCTGCTATGCATCAGGCAGACACAGGTTACTCCTGCTGCACAGGGATGCTGATGGTCCTGCCTCCAGAATCAGCTCAGACCAAGTAAGAGGATGAAGCACCTTTTTTTTGTATATTCCAGGACAAATTACCCTAACAATCAATGACTGTTTGGATGCAACCTTTAGTCAGATGCAATTAGAACATGAAAATATTAAATACCTTCTCCAGAGTGCAGATATATGGACTGATGCCTTGTGGAATGCAAGCTAAGGACCAAATTCAGTGAGCAGAGTGAGAAATGCAATGTGAGAATCCACAGCAGAAGTCAGTGCAAAAGAGTAGCCCCTTGCTACAGCCAGCGTTTGCAGGATCAGGAAATAGAGGGATAAATTCTCATGTCCCAACCCAATAAACACAAAATTATCTTTACACAATAATTAATCATCCTGTAGAATGAATCAGCTGAACCAAAAAATATCAACCTGTTTCTGAGGAGCTGTTAGGGGCAGCAGCTGCAGACTCGCAGCTCAAACCTGTCCCAGTCAGACGAAAGGAGAAGACTCCAAGCACACAGGAGTGTGTCCAGACACACATCCCCGGGATTAGTGCTTGCAAAGGTACAAAGATGATGAATGAGTTGCTTTAATCTGTGGCTGCATTAAACAGATTGTCTCTGTACATTTAGTACCTGCTTTTTCAGTTCCAGTGGGAATTTAGTACCTTTGCTGATCAGAATCGATAGCTTTAATTGGTAGTTTAGAGTTAGGTGCAAGGTGCATTGACACTAATGAAAATTAGTTGCTTAATTTGCCAGTGACACCAGGAAGCATGCTGGGGAAGGTGGTGGGAAAGCCAGACAAGGCTGCTGCTCCATTCCTCGGGCACAGAGGGACAGGGGGATGGATGGGAAGGGGATGGCACAGAGGGACAGAGGACAAAGGGATGGATGGGAAGGGGCTGATGCAGCCAGGCAGCAGGAGGGTGTGCAGGCAGCTGGCCAAGCTCGCCCAGGAGCACAGACAGGGCCCACATCGCTGCGTGGGTGGGCACAGAGCACAGAGCAGTGTTAGGAGAGCTGCACTGCTGCTGCCCAGGGAGGTGGGAGCCCAGGTGGAGGGCTCCCCACGCCACTGGCACAGGCAGGCTGCTCTGTAGCATCGGGGCTTTCTGGGCACCCAGCAGGTGCCTGGCTCCTTGAGGAGCAGAGCTCTCCTCGTTCCCGAGCCAAGCAGCGCCCCGAGGGCAGCAGAGGCAGGGCTATGCCCGCCTGCACACAGGAGCTGGGCAGGGAGCTCCTGGTGGCTGGCACAGCCACCCCACCGTGCCAGGGACACCTCTGGCCTCTGCTCCTATGGTTGTGTGTTCGAGGGTGCCAGGGGCCTGGAAGAGATGAGAATCTTGACTCCATGTTTCAGAAGGCTGATTTATTATATTATGATATATAATATATTAAAATGATATACTAAAACTATACTAAAAAGAATAGAGAGAAAAGAATCCTTCAGAAGGCTGGAAAGGAATAGAAAGGAAAACGATAACAAAATCTTGTGACTGCTCACAGCCTCGACATAGGTGGCTGTGATTGGTCATCAAGTGAAAACAATCCACATGGACCAATTGAAGATGCACCTGTTGCATTCCACAGCAGCAGATAGTTATTGTTTACATTTCTTTCCTGAGGCTCCTCAGCTCCTCAGGAGAAAATCCTATTGTAAGGATTTTTCATAAAATATTATGGCGACATGCTCCAGCCACAGCCTCTGCTCACCAAACTGAAGAGGCCACATGCATCAGCCCCCCAGGGTCTTCCAATTAAGCTCTTTTGGTGTGGATCAGAACGAAAACACAGCTACCTTGCAGGCACATTGGAAGCCCTCAGTAGCCAGCAATTGAAAGGGTTCTGGCTGGCCCCATTCCCTTTGAAGCATGCCTGCTGGCTGTAGGTTTCTCTTGTGCTCCCTCGCAATTACAGCACTTTTCAGCTTCTCTCTCTCCTTTTTTCTTTAATTTAAATAGATTGAGAGGAATTAAAAAACCCTCATCAATCAGATTTATCAAATAAAACTGTTGAGGTAGGGCCAGCTGGAGCTACATATGTCAAACTCAGCTGCAGATATGAAAGGAGAGGCTGTAATTCATGGGGTGCTCAGCTTTTTGAGGGTTTAGCAGCAAAGCTAATCCCATTGCTACATTCCTAAACCTGTAGAGATGCCTCCAAGCTAGGCAAGGATCAGTCCCTGCATACACAGGTCTGTCTGGACTCTGCCCCCTGTGTAAAGGAGGTGTCCATGCTCTACTTGCTGCCTGGGCACATTCCTTCACAAGCTGCTGCAATGTCCCCCTTCTCAGGACTTGGGAAGGACTCAATAGACCTTTGGCTTCTTTCCTTGTCCTTGTACCACATGTGTGGCTGACCAAACTGGGAACGCCATCTGTCTGAGACAGTGTGCACACGTTACTCCACTTGTAAGAGCTCAAGTGAAAGAGAAGAGTAACAGCAAAACTTCTCATGGATTTACATGGGTCAGTATTTCCCAGCCTTCGCAAATTTTGGTTCACAGAGGTCCACTTTTGTTGAACACTATTAGCTGAGTGACAGTGCAGCCAAAGAAATCCAAAAGCAGGTAACATCCCCAGATACTTGCACAAGGATCTTGAGGTGTGGTGAGAGCAGTCTTCAGGGGGCACAAGCTGAAAATGATGAGGAGCAGATATCTTGGCAATGGGGAAAGTCAGAGGTGGAGCAGTCTTCCCTCATTCTGTTAAAAATACTGCTATTTCCATGCAACCCCCCAAATGCCACTGTTCTGGGGCACAAGGGATGCCCATGGTTCTCCTGCACATCCTGCTGGCCACAACTTTTTGGAAATGCCCTGATCACAACCCTCCTTCTGTCATGACAAAGTGTCAAGGGGAGCACTGAGAAACCACAGCATCCTCTCCTCTCCCTCTGCTTTTTCACACTGCTGTGGAATGGCTAACTCTGTGCAAGGAGCATCCCAGCAACTGCTGATGGCAGATAACAGCCCCAGGACGTTCAGGGACAAACCCGTGTAACTAGAGACGCTCAGGGGTTCAGAAGTGTGGAAGTACTTCATGGTTTTCCTCATGGTTACTTTAACAAAATCAGACTTTAAAATCTGCTCTCTGCACAGGCTGCTGCTGCAGCATCCACCACCTTCTTCAGCAGAGGTGTCCAGACCTCATCTCTCAGGGTAAAGGCTGTCAGCCTTCCCTCACTCACAAAACCGAGCTGCTCTCCCAGGCTGCTGCCAGGCCCTCGTGTCCTCCAACAGACTCCATCTGCTGGTTTTTCAGACAAGCAGCTCCTGCAAGGACAAAATATATCGAGTTAAATAATACACACTTCATCTTCTGTTTCTCTCAGCAAAACTGTGCAATTTTTGGAGATATTTTGTAAATTCAGATTTATGATGATTATTTTTCATGCTATGGCTACCACAGTGACCATAGAGAATTTATGGAGGTAATAATGTATTTAAATAGCCAATTTTGAAAAAAACTGAGCCATTGCAATGGATTAATACTCAAACCATTAATATTCAAACGTATTAAGTCACTTGAAGGATTTTTTTGTGTGTATGCATATTTTGGGGTATATTCTTCTCATAATACGTGGAGAGAAGATATGCTTTACTGTTGACATTTAACACATTTTCTTTATTGCTTTTCATTTCATTGTGAGTAAAAGCGTTATTTGTCCACCCAGCCTTCTTTAGGACGAATGCCATCATTTCTGTTTGCAGAAGCAACCAAAAATTAAAGGAAATATTTTAGATGTCAACATTAAATGTCAAAAACTGATTTTAAGTAATTAGTAATACCCTGGCACATATGCATTTTACTCAGAAAATTCCTGCTAAAAATATTCATTGGGGGATATTCAAATTTATTATGTAGAACAACATGGCATTAACGTGCTGGCTTCTATTTAATGCTTTGGTTCATAGCAACAAAGATACCAATGGGAAATCATTAAACAAATATGAGATTTTTTTGCGGCATAATGGGTCTATGTTTGGTATCACTTGAAAAAAGAAGAAACCCCTCACCGAGCTCAAACTGACAGAAAAAAATGCAACGATCAGGCAAAGTACAGCAACATTATAAACGTTAACAGATTTCAGAGAGTGGTTTTATGTTAATTCAAATGTTGACGCTGTCCGAGGCTGCTGAGGGGAGCGTGGGGCTGCGGGAGCAGATAGACGGTGCGGGCAGGGAGCACAAAGGGCTGCCTCTTGCTGGGGGGTGGGGGGAGTTTTATTAATTATATTTCCTTCGGAGCCCTAACAATAACATGTCAGTAATCTACACATTCTGTACTTAATTGACGCTAATGATTTGGCCGGCCGGGAGCCTCCCCGCGCCGTGAGAATCGCGGCCTTGCCGCGTTCCTCAGCCCCGCGCCGCAGCCCCCATTAACTCGATGAGCGTGGGGCCGCCGAGCCCTCCCGCCATCCCCACGGCCCCGGCCCGGCCGCCTGCCACCTTCCAGCCCTCTCCTGGCAGCCCTGAAGGAGCACAGCCCCCAGCACAGCAGCCCTGCACAAAGGGACATTCACGCACCCCCAGGAGTGACCGCCAGCACGCACGGCCACCCTGCCGTGGAGGCAGAGGCGCGGCTGGAGCAGGCTCCTCGGCCTCCCCTCTGACACCACAGCCGGGGACAATCTGGGGTTTCTGTCTCATGCAGGTGAGCAGCAGCTCCCATAGCCATCCCAAAGAGCCCAGCCATCCCCAAAAAAACAGCCATCCCCAAAAAAACCAGCCATCCCAAAGAGCCCAGCCATCCCAAAAAAAACCAGCCATCCCCAAAAAAACCAGCCATCCCCAAAAAAACCAGCCATCCCCAAAAAACCAGCCATCCCAAAGAGCCCAGCCATCCTGAAAGAAAACAGCCATCCCAAAAAAAAAACCAGCCGTCCCAAAGAGCCCAGCCGTCCCAAAGAGCCCAGCCATCCCAAAAAAACCAGCCATCCCAAAAAAAAACAGCCCTCCCAAAAAAAACAGCCATCCCAAAGAGCCCAGCCCCAGCCATCCCACGTGCCTGTGGCTGCCCTCGAGGTGCCATCCACCCTCAGGCTCTCAGCCAAGTCGGGTACACAGTTACAGCAGGGAAGTGATGCCTCTCAAACCAGCCCCTGCCTGGGCTGCTGTAGTAACCTCACCTGTGGTGCCACCCAGCCGGCACAGAGTGCCCCAGACTCCCACAATTTACATCTCCAGAGTCAACCCTTTCCATGACAGCGGCCCCTGGAAAGGTGGTTTGTCTTTAGGCAGGCAGCTGGGGAGAAAGCCCCAATGGGCAGCAGCAGGATCCAAACCCACTGCAGCTGCCAGCACTTCCAGACCTTTTGCCAGTGGCAGACAGTCCTTGGAAATGGCAGGAGAAGCCTGGAGTCCTACCACAGTCCAAGAGCACATGGAAGTTACAGCGACAGCTCTGGGCAGATGCAGGATGGCTTCCTGGTGTGTTGCACCTGTGCATTCCCTGCATCCTCCCAGCACAATGGTGTGCAAGAAAGTCATGCAAATTTCTCCCATGAGGACCAGCAACAGACCTGCTTTTGTGTGTGGCATTTCCTCCCTCCTTGGGGCTACTCTTAGGCTCATCCCACTTCAATGCCAGATGTGCGTCACACCTGCCAGTGCTACAGCCCCAGTTCCTTCTTCCTCTCTTCCCACCTTTGATCCTGCCAGCACAGAGCCTCCACCATCACTCTTCCAGCCTGTGGCCAAGCACAGAGCACGGTGACTGAGCTGTGCTGCTCCTTCACAGAGGATCAGTAGCTTGTCTGACTCCTTTTTCTTCTTACCTGCATTAGCAGAAGTCAGATCTTTTTTAAGCTGTCCAATGGAGGAAGCCAAGAGACAGGGAAGTAGGGAGAGGAACCACAAAAAAACCCCATGAGTCAAGATTTGGTAGGAAATCAGGTTAAAAAACCAACAACCCAGTCAGTGCAAGCAAATACCACCCCCTGTTTAGGGGTTTCTAGACCAGCCATCCCACAGGCAGCACCTCTCCCACTCCCAGCAGAACAGGGTGGCCCAGGCAGCAAAACATTCAACAAATTGTTCCGTTGCCACTTCTCAGGGGAAAACATTTGCTTAAAAACAGTCAGATGAATTTGGAGTGATCTATAGGGCACTTTGTTATGTTAATGACTGTTACCAACTGTCTGTTCTTTATATTAAAGTGTTGACTCATTGTCAGTTGGGGCGAGACAAGACAGCTTGCTTGTGCCTTGCAGTCCTTTTGCACTCACCCAAACTACTCATGTGAAGACACTTTAATATGAAGAGACACTGTCTGTGGCTATTATTAATCTCCTGACTGAAGCCCAGAATACTAATAACACCACGCAGGATCAGCTAACCTTTCCTCAGAGCATTCTTCATTCTGCAAGATTTTGGCCAAAACGAAAACATTTTTCTCTGCTCTCACAAGGCTGACAGCGAGACTTCCCAATCGGAGATGTAAAAAGGTTTTCATTTGCCCTCTCCTGTGCTCAAATAACATCATCATCATCATCATTCTGGCAGAGGTAAGAGGGGTGCCTCCTGCAAGCCCAGAAACATCAGCTTTACCCACATCAGACAGCAGCATTTGGCAGGTCTGGCTGAGGTGAGAAAGCAACTTGTTTATTCTCAGACTGATCTTAAACCCAAGTGTAACAACCAAACCTCACTGTGAGCTGCACAGTCCAAAAATGACATTGGCATCTGGTAAGAACTGGAAGATGGATAATGGGGTGAAAAGATAAAGGTTATCTTTTAAGTCTTGTCATGGTCAATAACTCTTGACACATAGAAAAATTGGGCTGAGGTGCAGAGGCTGGTGTCCTGGTAGAGTGCCCCCCCTCAAAAAAATCCAAACACCTTGCACAGAACTGCAAAACAAAGCACCATATTACTCTTCTCCATCTGATGCTGCTGCTCTGGGATCCAATCCAAGACAGCTCAAACCATTTATCCTGGCTGCACACAGAGCACTCCATAGGTAAGTTCGTGTAACTGGAGTCTGAACACGATAACCTGAGCAAGTCACAGCTGTCCCTACTTCTCCTTTTGCCTTGGGAGGAGCCCAAACACATTCCTACACAGTTCCATTACATTTTTGCTCTCTTCTTTCCAGCCAAGCCACTTATTTTTAGTTGTATGTGAGGCCTCTTCCATCCATATTTAAGAAAAAGCAAAAATCCTAGGTCCAGAGCAGTGTCTGCTCCCTGCTCAGGCAGAGCAGCCACTCTCACCCTGTCAGCTTCAGTGGACTTCCCATCCTTGTGTCACCAACAGCTTCTTTCTGGAAACACATCTGTACATAAGTTACTTTGGGCTCCTGATCCTACTGAAAATAAAATAATCTACCCCCCAAAGGAAGAAAATAGACCCAGCTATGATTTTAGCACCAGGAAAAACAGCCACCCCACATATGTGATAACTGCATGATTTTCCAGAAAATGTTTAGGCTTGTTGCTTTTCTCTGTCAGGAAAATTGTTTAGCTCTTGATTAAATCCCTTATTTCATTTTCAAGGAATGCTACTGTATACAGTTTGTGAGAGATCCAAACATTTGATGCTTTGATGTTGCCTTTATAGTATAAAAGTATAATATATGTGACCAAATACTGATTTTTAAATGAAGAGTGACCAATTGTAGTATTGCCAGAAAGACATTAAGTGCATTTAGATTTACAGAAGCATTTCCCCTCCCCAGCCACTGTCCATAAACAAAGTAACTTCTCTTTTTTCCATAGTCATGGGAATTTAAGAAAGCAACAAAACTCTTACTTCTTTAGCCAAGGCAGAAGTTAACATTTGAGACTCATAACAGCACAGGATGATAAAGGAAATCTTTTCCCCTCAAATAAAGACAGTTCTTGTCAGGCACCTGCTCTCCTCCACCCCAGGAGCAGGGCTGGGGCACATCTGACAGAACAGGCAGCAGGTGGGAGAAGCTCCACACATAATTTTTCCTCATATCCCAGGCAAACACATATGCTGAGGCAGACCTTTAGGATTTCATATTTTTCCTGCTTGAATATTATTGCCATCATGCTGAAAATAAAAAAAAATCAGTGCATTATAAAAACATTTGCTTTCTTACTATATGAGTTACATGAGAATATGTTTGGCTTGGTAAAACAAACCCAGTTTTCAAGTAGATTTGCACCTCCAGTAGACAGTCTGCTCCCCTGAATTGTCAGCATCTCTAGGACCAAAGCCGCTGTGAGCAGAAAGGCTTTCCTTCCTTCCTTGATAGCCATCTCGTTTAATTTGCCCTCAAACACACCAGTCTGTGGAGTTTTGAAATCCCTGGTTTTATTCTGCCTGCAAAGAATACTTCCTTTCTTTTTCTAATGTGTAACTCACCTTTAACAGAAATAAAAAGCTTCACACACAAACCTAGCCTTTCTGCTTAACATAAACTTATTATTTCAAGAGATTGAAAGGAGATAGCTCATATGGCATTGCAATATTCTGCAGTCTTAGTTAAATGTTTGATTATGTATAAGTTGTGGCAATAGTGGACTACTCAAAATTTGAGAGAAACAAAAAGCTGGTTTGCAGATAGTGTGGCTGAAAGAACACAGGATCATAATCAAAATACTTACTGTTCATCAGCTCAAGCCAAGTGGGTGCTCTGCTGTAGTTTTAACTTCAAAGCAGAGAAGTTTCACAAATTGCTATAACAACAAGAAATGGACATGAAAGTCTGCTCATATTTGTGCATACTTTTCTTCTGCCATCTCACAGACACACAAAAATCAAAATACAACCCCCAAACCTCTCAGTTTCTCCACCTTGACCGGCCACCCCACGGCTGGGGCGAGGGCAGGACAACCAGAAGGGGAAGAGCCCTGCTGCTTCCTGCCACAGGCAGCACATGACAGAGCTATATCCCCTATTTAAATGCCAAACCTGAACAGAGACCACAAGAGTCCAAGCCAAGCTGCCCCTGGCCTTGCCAGCAAGGCAGAGCTGTTCTTAACCCCCAACAAATTCAAGGCCAGACAAAGCTAACCTGTGTTATTTCACAGCATATTCCAGTGTCTCTCTTTTTTTTTTGATGGTAGAGGCTTGTGGGAGATGGGGTATGAATAATCTGGTGCTTTAAATGCATGTTGATAAATACCCAGAGACAGCAGCTCCCTGAATCCCCAGAACAGAAGGTTCATGCCAACAAACAAGGGGGAGTGGGTACATCCAATGTCAACCTGCACACTCACCAGGCTGCACTGCACACTGACCCCCAACTGCTCCAGAAGGCTTTACCTTGCAGGTGTTACTCCAAATAAAGCCTGGAAAAAAAGCCCATTGCAGGCTCTGGCAACTCCCAAGCTGAAGTTCAGGTTCCCTGACAATTCCCCCAAGAGCAGATGCTCCTGTGAGCCTCAAACACTGGCAGTGAGGTCTGACCTGGCAGCCTGGCTGAAGACGTGTCCCACCCAGCCAGCCTCCCAGGTTCAGGCTGCTGTGCTGTGCTGTGTGGGCAGCAAACAGCACCCAGGAATGGAGAGAACCCTGAGCCAGGCCTGTGGGATGGCTCTTGCCTCCACCTTGCGCAAGCAGGGATGGAATAAACCCCTTGTGTTGTAATTCCTGAGAACCAAGAGGAGATGCAGACCTGAGACCTAGAAATGGAACCAGAGAAACCACTCTCCTGCTTTAGGGCAAACAAGCTATGCAGAACTATTTCTGGGAACTATTTATACCAGTAACAATTTCTGTTAGGTACCTACAGCATTTACAAGAGCTGAGCATCTGGCTGACTCAGTGGGGACTGCCATGCCTCCATCCTTTCTGCTCACCAACCCTGTTTCCCTCCACCCCAGCTCACAACTGCAGCCTCAGCTCACTCATTTGGGGCTATTTCCTTCAATTCACCCACAGCAACCCCCAACTTCCAATTTTACAGTGGCAGTAATGCAAAATTAGCGCTGGATTCATTTCTGTTGTTCAGTTTCTCTGATGCCCCCAGCTTTCAGACCAAGGTGAGGGTTTGATGCATGGTTATGACAAACCTTTCAGGAGGAGAAGATAATCATGCACCACCTGGGTTACTGCAAATTCAATTTACTTTGCAGCATGCTTTATGCTGGTCTGGAGCTATTAAGGACAGACAGTTTCCAGTTGAGGAGTGTGCAGCACTGCACAGCTAATTTGCTTTCTCAGGATTGCCCAGTGCTGCCCCTCCTGCATCACTCTGGGGCTGTGCTCCCTGGAGGCCTCTCCCCACCTCCTGGGGGAACACGTCTGAGGTCAGAGCCTGCAGGAATATAATATTTTGTATCAGCCTATCTTCTTTGCACAAACTTCAGCCCAAACACCCCAAACATTTCTCTCTTACCTAGCCAGGCAGAGCTTACTTCCCCCCACCAGACTGGGCCAGGATCAAAATTTAGGAGAATAGGATCCACAAGCAAAGAAATAGGGAGGAAACTCCCTCTTGGAAGCAGTTGGCTTTTTTCTAATAGGGACAACTATCTTTCTTAAAATTACCTGCACTCTTCTTCTCTAAAAATCTTTTCAGCTTGTGGTAACCAATGCAATTTTTTTCAAGCTACCCTGGAAAAGCAGCACCAGACAGACAGACACAGTATCCATGTGTTGCAGTGGAAAACCAGAATCAATTCTTACAAAAGGTGAGAAAGTAAGACAATAGTTCTCAAGGTAGGTCCCCCTAGCTGGGATGTGACTGCATTCCTACCTGGGGAGCTGCAAAGCCACCATCTCCATGCTCTGAACACACTGCCTTCCATCAGAATAAAGGAGGCTGACCTTTCACAGAAGAAAGAATTGTCAAATTAACAGGATTACCATCTGAAAGCAGAGGTCACATTTGGAGAGGGGCCTGTTGTCTGAACAAGTTTAATTCACAGGTGTATCTCTCTCTCTCTCTTCCTGGTTTCCCACACAGCCCAGAAACACATGGAACATCTACACTCACTCTTGCATAGGTATTAACCATAGTTAAATATTCAGCTTAAACAAAGTTAAGACTTTACCATATCTCTAATATTGCTACAGGATATTTTCTTGAACAGTTAAATGCAATTCCCATTTTTAAGAGGACAGTTAGAAATTAAAAAATGGAATTGTGGTTTTGCTGTGAAACATCTAAAAGGGACTAAGACCTGAAAATAAACACCAAGAGGCCTAGCACTGAAACATGGTTGCTGATTTAGGAATTAAGCCTAGAGACTACTTTTCAGGAGGATAAGTTTCCCTCATCCACACCCATTTTGTGTTCTACATTTAAGAACAAAGCACCAAAATACGTCTTGGCAAATCCTTCAATAATCAGCAAAAATTACATCCCCTTTGTCTAGGACATGCAATTCTCTGAGAAATTAAAACCTCTCTACACTGGCACCAGCAAACATGTTCAGCTCACATTTGCACTTGCTAACACAGAACCATTCATTGCAAGGAAAAAAAGCCAGCAGCACCAAACAACTTGCTTACCATTGATTACCATAGGCATTTTTATTATATTAAAGCTTTAACATTTATCAGAATACTGGGGCAGGAAAGAGAGAATAGCAGAATAACTTAAAAAAATAATAAAAAGCAGCCTTGCTGGGAACTATTATTAAAAAAAAAAAAAAAATCTAACCAACAACAGAATAGGAGCTTCCTGAAATATTAAATGTTGTAGCATTTAAGTTATCTGCAGCAGGACATGATGAACCCTGGTAGTCTCACAAAAGTTTTCAGTGTTATTGAACAGTCCTTGAAAATAAGCACCAAAAAACATGCAAAAAAAGAGAACCATTTATTTCTGTGTTCCCCTCCTCTCCAGAACCATGAGTTTCCAGAAAATGTCCCACTAGGACCTCTGTGATTCTCAGACATTGCAAAGGTCAAAGACTTTCCTGTAACAAAGCACATACATACCTCTCCAGAATTTAACTCTGCACACATGAGTGTTGGTCAAACACTGTGCCAAACCCCCAATGTTTAAATGATTTTTTAGGAAGAGGTAGACTTTTCCTACTGATCACCTCAGGGTAACAATCTAGACAACCTGATTCAAGAATTTCCCAGTAAGCTGATCATTAGAGTGTTAAGGAAGCATTCCCCATGCACTTGTCACGTTTATTATCCCCTCCCCAGCCTCCTGTAACTGGCCAGAGGAAATCCAAGTAGCCCAACATGACAATTTTACCTTAATATCCAAATAAAAAGTTTCCATGGATAAGCCAATAGTGGTAAATAAATAAAGCACACTATTCATCCCCAACTCCCACACTTATTAATGGTCACAGTCTGAAAAAACCTTAACTGATCATAGTTAAAAGAAATATAGAAATATACATAAAACCAGCTGTCTTAGACAGCATTTTTATTAAAAATGAATACACAGAGACATAGCAGCTTTTACAATAAAGAGTTTTTTAAAAGGCATCAAGTTGTAAGCCGACCATTCGAAAAAGAGGCTTTGAAATGTTGTCTTCCACAGCTCTTATTGCCCATTTGTCAACAAGGGAGAGAAATCTGCAGATTACCCAAAGGACAAAGAGGCACAGTAACTAATTTAAACTTCAAGCCCTTTTTCTGAACAGCTGATCAAGCATCACCCTCCGTAGCAGCATCTGGAGCACACTTCAGTGTTCTTTCAAGTGGCTGGTGTACTTGATCCATTTCTTTAAAATATTTTAACATTCAATAAAACTATTTCAAATAGAAAAACTTCTGTCAGATGAAAGTAAGGTTTCCTTTTCAGATTCCCTGGAAGCTTATGAACTTCACTGGCAGCATTTCTGTAATGGAGCAGGAGCTAAAACCAGCAGAACAGGCACTTGAGCAAAACTGTCCATCAACAGTTCCTAAAGTCATATTGATTGCAGTCCAGAAGACAGTTTCTTACTACTTTGTGGTGGTGTAAGGACACCCGTGGGGAAAGGTGAAGTCCTATTTTGCTCAGCCAATATGGCTTGTTTTGCTTGAGCTCTGTCCTGAAAGCACATGAAAAAGAGAAAAAAAATCTTTACTTTGGTGTGTCTATGCAACAGACCAATAGAATTCGGTGTTTATAATCTGATAGACTGTTAATCTGGAAAAGCATATGCATATCCATATCTAACCCTCCAAACTGTAAGTGATAAATCACACAGCATACAGTAGTTACTTGCAGTACAACTCAAAGAGAGCAGTATTAGTTTTTGGAATCTGATGATTAGCATTAGGCATTCATAACATCCAAGCACTCCTGTACCTTCAAGAAAGCAAAATGCAGAAACAATTGAGCAGGCAGAACTTTAACTTCTACCTAGAATGCAATAACCTAAAGAGAAAAACTAACCCCAGTAGCTTAAACCACAATTTGTTGAGCAACATTTTGATCCCCTGCAAGTTTCTCACACTAAAAACCACTATTGCTCCGCTGCTTGTCAACGACCACTGTCACGTAACAATCCCAATCAGATCAGTCTCAAGTGATCTATCTTTATTTTTCTCCAGATCAGACAAGACAGTATTAGTGGCATTTCCTAGAGAGAAAGGTCTAACACATGGTATTTGAAGTACTCCAAAGGGTAGAGAAATGCTTCTGATTTCTAGGGTAATTATATGCTTTTGATATGAGAGGCTGAAGGCACATCTTTTTAAATCATATTTTTAAACAAAATACTGAACAAGTGAGTCCCAAGAAAAGTCTTTGTCTCAAGAATTTTGAATTTAGACTACAACCTTATACCTTTTATAATCTAAATACACTCAGCCTCAACCTGCTCATGCTTCTCTTAAGTTGACTGTGTTCAAACCAAAGAAACAAGACTTCAGAGATTTCAGACAGGTTTTTGTCTTCATTTGCACATACATACCAGCAAATCAAAGCTGTTTATGTGCGTCTGTATATTGTGCAAATCTTCAGGAGCTATCCCACTAAAGTGTTTGAGTTTGGAGCTTCCCACTTCCCTCAGAGCCATGGCAAACGGGACCATCCATTTCACACAGTCCTCTATCTCACAGAACTCATAACCTGCAACACAAGACACATGCTTAGCTGCCTGAATCAAGACATAATATTTGTCAACACACAAGGTTTAAGTCTGTAAGTGCCAATACCTGAAACTTTCTGCATCAGCTCAGATGAGGAGAAGTGATACAAAGCAGAAGCTGCAAGTATTCCATAGGTATATTCCAAGCAGCCAATATCCAGCACACAGAGATCCAAGAGCTAAAAGACAATAGACGTTGAGTAAGCCTGACAGAAAAACACTTTTCCAGGTGAAACAGCATTTGAAGGAAATGAGTCTTACCTCTGTTATTTGTACAAATATCTGCTGTGGATATTGTGGCAGCATTACCTCATAAAGATCATTTAAATATGCAACTTGCAGGTAAATGTTTAGCCATGATACAACTGTCAGTGGATTTAAGTTCCAATTAAGAGCCTGAAAGAACAGACATACACAAAGTTTCAGTGGCAATTTAAGCTCCTAACTTAAACCATGCAAGATGGTTAAACAATCACAAGCTCTAATCCCAGCTGGTTAAGTCATCTTTAAAACATGCAAATCAAATACTCTCCTGTAGCTCTTCCTGCTGATGCAGTCAGGGAACAAGTAATTTTGTTAATATACACATACTGGTGGATGCTTTAGATCACTTGTTACCTAAAGAAAACACTGCTTTCTAATTAGTAAGAGAAATTGTGCCTCTTAGCAGCACCTAAGATTAACTGAGAAGCTCTGCTTTTAGTCTGATTATGCTATATATTTTTAAAAACTAATTCCACTTGTAAATATTACCTTCATAATGATCAATTCCATACTGATGATTTCATCTTCTGTACAGGCTCCATCTGTAACATAGGCAAACTGGTGCAACTTTGGTGGATAAATTTCCTGAAAGATAGGAGATCAAGTATTTAATCTGTGGAATAGGTTGCAACTAGTTTCATGTGTTACTTTTACAAAAAGTAAAGAAATAAACAGAGCAACCAGTGCTTCAGCCTGCCAAAACAAAGGGGAGGGGGGATAGTTCCTTATTCCCCCATTCTAAATCCTTTGTTCTCTGCCTTTAATAGACAGAGATTTCTTGCTCATCATAGCCTTCAACTCTCACTTTGGATGGATCAGCACAAACCTACATTGTTTGACTACAGCACCACTGTAAATGTATCACAACTGACATCAAGATTATTTTTAAGCATCCTAAAGAAAAGGCCTTTTATCTCTTGTTTGAGAACACACTGAACATCAGCTCCTTTGAAAAAAACTAAGAACTTAAAAAGCACTGTGTATTTGAGTAGTTCAAATTGTTCCAGTAAATAATAGCTCAGACTATCATGCAGTAGGTACTGTACTGCAATGAAATTGCAGCAAGTGGTCTCTGTATAAAGCAGCCAGCCAAAAATTCATTTAGCAACTGCAACTAAAACTCTAGATTTATTCTAACACTGGATTCTCTAATGAGAAAACTAGATAACATCACAGTATAATTTTATCCACTTCTAAAAAAACCAGGAATGTTGAAAACAAACAAACAAAAAAATCTTTGTTTTGTCTCCCATTTGAAAAAAATGATAGCAAGTAACTCCATAAAGCTTTCCACAATATGTCCAGCATCCAAGAATGTGCTGTGTGTCCATTCACATTTTAATGTAAGTAAAGCTGGAGACACTTACCTCAAGCTTTGCTGCTATGAATAGAGAAGTGACACCAATAAGCTGCAATAGTGTTTTTACAACATCCTGTTGTGTTGCCATAAAGCGATCAAAGAAATCTTGTGCTAAATAAAAAGTTTCTCTATGAAGTTTGTAGGCTTCACAAACCTGGAGAGACAACAGAGATTACAGAGGTCAAGAACAGTGTTAAAAAGTCAAAACTAGATGCTACATATGTATCAAAAAAAAAAAAAGCATAAGCTAGATGTAAAGTTTATATTAGCTTTCTACTTAACTGCTATTGTGAAGTAACATGTTAACTAACTGCAAGAGTTAAACAGTTTCCTTTGACACAAGATGACTGTCATTACAGTAACTTCCAAGAAAAAAAAACAGATCAGTGAAAATCCTTCTAGGAAATGCGACCACATATTCCAACAATGCCAGAACATCAGTTCCTCATTTTTTGCAAAGATCCATCATTCCAACATCTCAAAAGAGAAAAATCTCACAAGCAGTTTAAAACTAAGAACAGGGATTATGGCACCAAGTCATCCAAACAGTGAAACAGACTCAGACGCAAGAGAAGCTGTAGCACATTCTGCATTACAAAAACAGATAAAAAGGCTGGGAGATGGATCTGATCTCAGAGCTACCCACCTTCCTTCTTACAGTGACTTTTGTAATTATTTGTTCAGCGTTTGTCTGCAGTGTGACCTTAAAAGCTTACCCTGTGTTAGGGACAAATTGATTTATTGCCCACTATCAATCTAAATGAGTAACAGAATGTATTGACAGTCTGCAAATCATCAGATCAGTACATCATATAGTCTTTAAGTTTGGTGTCATTCATTGACAGAATTTAAGATGAAGACAAGTATCTGGAGCTAAACACGCTCCTGAAGTGCACTCATGACAGTTATTAGTGCACTTCAACAAAAGCACACTTGAAACACGAGCACAGAAAAGCTTACCTCCATTAGCCAGTCTAGAAGGATGGTTCTCATCTTAGGCTGCAGCTGGGGGTGCCTTTGCATGTAGAATTTATCCCTCACGTAGGTCTCCTCTTTGTTTATCATGTTTTTCCATACATCATCCCTGTTTGCCCAGCTGAAAGAGACCAATGTTTAGTCTTGGATCATGAGGCAAGAGGAAAGCAGAGCAGCAGCAGCTCAGCACACTCACCCTAGAGCTGGCAGTGGGGTAGCTCTGGTGGGAACAATGCTCAGATGTATAAAGCGCGAGTAGTCGACAGGAACGGGATCGTCGTCTTTATCCGGGGTGGGAATCAGCATGTGGGCATGCTCGTGAATGTTATTCCAGGACTTCTGTCAAATCAAACACGAGATTTTACACTGTGCTTTTTAAAATAATCATCTTAGCTGTAGATAGATAATGCTCATAAGTTCTGTCACAATTTCTTGCCAGTGTCATATCTCTCTGAACTGCACAGAATCACAGGACAGTAGAGGCTGGAAGGCACCTCTAGGTCTTTCCATCAGGCTCCCTGCTCACACAGGGCCACCAAGAGCCAGTTGCACAGGACCATGTCCAGAACACCTTCAAGTATCTTCAAGGATGGAGACTCCAGAACAATTTTGGACCTTTGCCATGCTTGGCTGCCCTCCACAATATTCAGAGGGAATCTCTTCTGCTTCAGTTTGTGTCCATCTCCTCTTGTCCCCTCACACTAACAAGAGCTTAGCTCCATCTTCTTTACATCTTCCCTTCAAATAGTTATAAACAATTGACACAAATGGCCACAGACCTTTTCTCCAGGCTAAACAGCCCCAGCGTCCTCAGCCTTTCCTTATCAGCAAGATGCTCTGGTTCCTGAATTACCTCAATGGACCTTTCTGGACTCTTTCTTGTATGCTCAAGTCTCTTTTTTACTGGGGAGCCCACAACTGGACACAACACTACAGATGTGGCCTCACCTGTGCTGAGTAGAGGGGGTGTTGCTTATAAGCACAGTAGAGAAAGTTTGGAACTAAAGCTGAAGAACATTCACCCTGATCTTTTGAAGGACCACAAGTGTTTCATGGAAGGATACCCAAGTCAGAACCTCCTACTCATGTTGTGTTTTGTTTTTACCAAAAATATACTTGCTCTCAGGTACAGAACAAGCAGATGGAACTCAAAGACCCAAATATCAGGTCAGGATTTCTGGTCAGGAATATGTAGACAACATGCCTGAAGCCATGCTTTCATGCAAAGCATCTCAGATGGTGAACACAGCAAAATAGTTTGTAGGATTTTGTACTCATTCACTTAGCAGAGTTAAGATAAAAACCCAAAGCACATATGACCCAATTTTCAGAATACAGCTAAGTACATGTTAAGCAATTACTACTAAACTATCAAGCTGATAATTTTATATGCCAAATTCTGCCATGGTCTGCAAACGTCAGCTATCCAAAACTTCACCTGGCATGTCCTTTCAACTTTTATTTGGACCAGAACATAAATCTAGGTTTACTCTTCTACCATGTAACTCTTAAATAGGACCTTGTACACTTCACACAGCGCCCAAGGAAAACACTACTTTATTTGCAGTAGAATACAAAGCCAGCACCGTGTCATCATGCCTAAGCAAATTAAAATTTGGCATTTCTGTTTAATAATGAAGTCAGCCATCTTGCTGTAAATTGATCAGTTCTGCACCACTAAAATGACAGAACTCCCTAACAGATTTCTAATGTGCTAAAAAAAAAAATTAAAAACAAGTTCAGAAGAATCACTAGGCACTATCAAGTAAAACACTATGTGAAACTTCGCCTCTTGCAAAAAAGCTTCCACAGCTGATTTTTGCCATCTTTCTTACATATGACATCACTTTCCAGCAAAATGGCTCCTTCCTGCAGCAGCTTCACAAACAGAAACCACTGACTTGATGAAACAAAAACCACATTTCACAGTTCTCTCACAGCTAAGACTGCTTTGCACTTTGAGTTACTGACACACAGATCAGTCTTTTTTCTTCTTGGAGTTCTACATGCAAATACAGCATAGCTACACACCCAGCCATGCCAGGATTTAATTTGGGTGGGGAGGAGGCAAAACAAGGGAATAGTATCCTTATTTTAAAAATTACAGACTCCTTACAAACTGAAAGTTCAAATGAAAATGTTGCATCAGCGTTGCTTTAAGTTAATTTTTGTCCTCCCTCTAAACTAGACTTTAGTCACACTTTGTTCTCCAAACTGCACAGCAAGCCCAGCCGCCAACAGCCTTTGGAGAAGTGCTGTCTTATCAGTTAATCAGCAAACAGAAAAGCAGTAGATTATACAGTATCTATTTAAAGGTGCCTACTACACCAGCAGCTTCTGAAGGACAAGAGACTTGCTCACAAAGCTCTCAAAGCAGACACATCACATGCAACAATACTAAAGATATTTTACCACCCTCAATTTTCTATAAGGAAATAGAAATCAAAGTTCAAGAGCCTCTTAGGTGTTTTGAAAAGAAGGGAAAACAAAGTTTTTGACAACATAAAGACACTGGGGAAAAGATGTGAGCAACACTACAAGTACACAGCTCAGCTAGAGACAAGAATGAAACTAATGTGCAGGGCCTCAAAAGAAAGCAGCCTATGGGGAAGGAGACAGGAATTAATTAGTGTGGGTGAGGGAGCACCATAACTCTGGCACAGACTTTGGTGGAGAGAATGAACATACCAATCAGGCTCTTGAGTCTTTAAAACAGATTTAGCAAGACACTCAATTGAAAGCAAGAAACACTATCAAGAAATTGCATTACCTCACACTGCAACTGTAAGGAAATAGGAGCCACTACTGAAAAAAGGAACAGTTTAAGGTGGGGAGGGTATGAGGAAACCATGAAGAACTTCCTTTGGGCTTGCACAGAGCCAATCCAAAAGTGGAAACCTGTCAGAAAGCAACAGAATCTGTGCAGCCTAACAGAGGAAACACTACAGTGCTGAGCTTACTTCTGAGACAAACAGGAGCTGAAGCAGAACACAAGCAAAAACATCAGTGGGGAGAATGGCCTCTTCAAATCTATGTGGAGCCCAGCAAGAAATCTTGGTGACTCCCACAGTAATGTTCCAGGTACAGGATCAACTAATCAGATGCTGATCTCAATCTCAGACCTAAGAACAAGAGACAAACTGGAGAAAAAAAAGCACCTGAGAAGGCTCATTAGGAGGAGAGGTACCAAGAGAGAAGAAGGTGGGTGATAAGCCCATTAGAGCACCCAAGCCCATACAGCTCCAAACAGAGAAAACCCAGGAGTTCAGAGGTGGGGGGTCTTTATAAAACTCAAGCCTTAGCAGGCCTCAGTTTCCTGAAGCATGTCACCATTCACTGATGCATCAAATATTCATAGAAAATAATCTTTTTGAACAACCTTCAGGATATAGATCAGACAAAACAGAGCAGGTTGATCACTGGGTATATTGGTTATAGGCCAGGCAGGACCTTCAGTGAAGAACACCTAAAAATACAAACTGCTGAAACACTTGTGCACCTCAATGTGAGCTAGGAGCCACCTGAATGAGCTTCCACTGACAAGCAAGGAGTGCAGCAGGAGGAAGAGAATGACACAGAATTGCATTCAAACAGCAACATCAGAGGCTTTTCAGCATGGAAATCAATGGCAGGGGAACAGGCCTGTTTGTCACCCTTGAAGCAGCACCTTATACCATGGTATAAGACAATGGTATCACTTCCAAGTGCACAGCCTTAGTTTGCCCATCAGCAAGACCTCTAATTCTAGCCACTCTTCACTCACAGGATGCATTACTTTGAAGTATTGAATTTTTCTTTGCCATCAGAAGGGAATTTCAGATTTAGCAAACAGAACAGAAAAGAGAAACTCACACTATTAAGTTGTTCCAATTCTCTTGGGATAGCATAGGAGCTTCTACTCCCTCGAAATAGGAGTCTAAATGTCCTGATCCAGATTAGAGCCATTCTCAACTTGTTGTTTAGACGCCTTTTTTGGGGGCTTTATTTTGTTTGTTTTTTTTTTAATTGAATCTTCAAAAGTTAATCTAGATTAGTAAAAGAAACTTTTCAGAGAATATTTTCAAACCACTTAGGTGGAACACTTTGACAGTGCTAAAATCAGATTCTGGTACGCATCTAATAAGAAACTGATCAAAACTCCTTCCTGAGAGTTTACTCCACCTTTACATGTGAAAACATTAGCTAGTTTCATCTAAAGAAACTAACTTACAGATTCAATCCTTCACTTTATATGGAGGTGACCATGCAACTTGCATCACAATTACACAGATTATTCTAATCTAGTTAGATGAATTTTGTTTTACATGGAGCCTCAGAAGTGTATTCATCCCCACAAAGCAGCCAGAATTAGTATGAGAATTGCTAGCAGAATTACAGCAGTGCCAGTTCTCCAAAATCAAACACAGAATTTATGCAATATTCTGCTGTCACAGACCTGATGATATAGCCACCCTTTCATCACATAAAGGGGAACGGCATCCTAATTAAGAACCGAGGCCTTATGTTCCACAGAAGCAAACTAATGAATTGACTATGAAGATGTCATAAAGTGGGATGTGACTCTGATATTTTGCCTTGTGGATAAACTAGTGTCAGTAAACAATTTATTTAATGCAGAAGTCATGTGGTATAGGCTGCAGTGGATTTATAGCTGCTTGCATTTTAGAACTGTCGAGTCTCCACAGAATAACTGTCGCCCTGGCTATCATTCCAGCCTGCTATACTGCTGCTGGAACCGTAAACATATTCTCATTAGTGGTCCATGGCAATTTATATCAGAGAATAGCTTGTGTCACACCATAGACTGAAGAGCTGCTGCTGTGCAGCCAAATGTTAGCTTTTTTAACCAGATCTGGAACAATCTGGCTACTTTGTCACAACAAAAATACCTGATCTATGTAGCGAAAGATATATAGGCATGACATTATTTATTGTTTACAGAATGAAGGGGTCAAATTCCACCAGCATCCTCTAATTACCTTGAAAAATTACCAAGTAAAGACTTTTGGTGCCTACTGCCTAAATTATCTAAGTTTTGTTTACCTACAATTCCTGAAGTAACACTGAATGGCTACCAGGCCAAGAGCACAGACAAGAAGACAAAATTATAAGTCTTTATCTGCTTTGAAAGTTGAAGGTCAACATGTGCAAAAGATACTTCAAGTTTCCTTCCACTGTCTTTCTTGAAGACAACAAAATTGGGTCCCCATTGAGATTTCCTAACAAATACCTTGTTATTACGCAGTAAACATGCACAGGAAGGCCTTGCTCAGTTTAAACAGAATGAATCTTCTGGTGAAGGAGAAAGCTGCAGTGAAGGACAGGCAGCTCTTCCTTGTCAGGAGTGAGAAATTAGTTTAATATACTGTGCAAAAGAAAGACAGAAGGGAAGGAGAGATCCCCTCATTAAATGCTCACCATTTGAGCCCTGCTTAATATGTTGACTGATAACTAGTGTACGCAGTTGCAACAAGCAGAGGCCATTCCAAACAATGATGCCCATCTGTTATGGTAGCACTTCAGTCTTAGAACTTCCAGCTGCCACTTTGGGTTAGATGTGCCACATTATGCACAGCCTGGCCTACCAAAAGAGGACAGGCTGCACACCCTGCCTGTGACTTCTGCACCTTCAGCATCACCCTGCGTGTGCAGTGACAGGCTGAAGGCTCAGTGACAGGGACTGAGCAGGAGTGCACGTGTTCAGGGGAAAAAGGGGAATGCACCTGTTCCAGAACACAGGCTACTCAAGGTACAAAAGCATCATGCTTTCAACCTCACACACCACACGGCATCCAACAGAGATACCAAAAGCATCTGCCTTTTCCACAATATGGAAAGCAAACAAATGGAACTAGAGGACACCAGTAAAACTAGTTTTGACTTTTTAAGTTGGTTCATTCTACATGGCTTGCTGAGAAATTCAGCAAGGGTCACTATCAACCTCCACTGCAGGAATGATTTTCACAGGTATTGTTCTGCAGAGAAACAAAGCCTGTTTTACCATACCATGAGCATCAAGTATACGCTTCCAAGTTCTAACCAGGAACCCCTTATTTAATCTGTCTGAAAATTACCCTTGTCAATGGGAATAGAGCTGATCTAGGAGAAAAGGGGATGCTTTCCACTTTCCCAGATAACAGAGCAGTAGAGACATGACTACAAGGAGAACCAGCTCAAGAGATGATCCTGTCTACATGCTTAAGGAGACACGTACAAGGTACATAAGCACATGACTGTACTTTTGCACCTCTCCAGAGAAGTAAATGCAGAACAGATCTAAAGGCTTGACAGGCTCACCCTTACAACCCCAGGACAGCTGAATTCACTTCAGCATTAACATTAATGCTTCACACCAACACAGGCCTTATATCTTACAAAGGCTTCAAAACTACATGTATTAACTGAATTGTTCTGCACACTCCATCACCAACCAGGGCCAAGAGTCCCCCTTGCCCACTGCTATGCAGCATGTGGCAGCAGCATACTTGTTTCACCACGTTACCATAAAAAATCAAGTACTGCAAAGTAAGGCCAGGGTTAAGTAAAACTACAATATTCACATGTAAGGCCAATTCAATTACCTGTTTTTCGCACGGCTTTTTTCTAGTCATCTCCATTTTGGCAATTTCTTCATCAGGATCCTGTAAGAACTACAAAAAGCGACATATGATTTCCGGAGTACAAACCGCGGGACAAGCAGCTGTTGGCCGCTGTGACACGCGCCTGGTCCCGCAGGAGCACAGCCCCGCAGGCCCACCCTGCCCCGGCCCGCCGCGTGGGGCCCGCACCCCCAACAAAAGGCGGCGAGGGCGCGGGGGCCCGGCCCCCTCTGCACCGGGCCGGGCCCGCACTCACCGTGGCCACATCAGCTTTCCTCTTGCGGGCTCGCATGGCGTACTCCGCACCCGCGTCCCCCCTGGCAGGACCCTTGTCGTCCGCGCAGTCGCTGCGGAGAGAGGGGAAGCTGAGCGAGCGCCGCCCGCGGGAGCCTCCCGGGGTGTCCGGCGGGCGCTCGGCCTGCAGGGCCCCGCGCAGGGCGGGCCCGGCGCACTCACCTCTCCCGGCGCATGGCACCCGCCTTGGCCGGCGGGGCGAGCCGA